>NDXB01001984.1:0-72390 GCA_002631895.1 Agapornis roseicollis
AATAGCAATGCCTTTATGACATGAAATCGTGCTCAACACGCTCCGGAGGATTCCCCTTGCACAAGTCTCGGCAAACCCACCAAAGGTTCCCCAAACCTGGCAAAGCGGCTCCTCGGAAATGCAGCCCCAGAGGAGCTGTTGGTGAGCCTCCACTTCACAAAGGTCCCCCCCGTCAAAACCAAAACCAAACAAACCCAACAAAACCCCAGACGTCTCGTCACGTGCTTGGGGCGACCAAAGAAATCCCCTGATTTGGGTGACCAATGAATGTCCCCAGTGATGAAAAGCGAACAATTTGTCGGCAGCCCATGCACTTGAAAACGAATGATCCAAATTATTCAGCAAGTCTCCCTGGATAGTGAATCCATTGAAAGGGGATCGAGACAGAGTCATAAATTATTCATTACCCAAAAGAGAATGAAATGCATATAATCATCATCATAATAATAATAACAGTCCTAAGACTAATAATAGCAACAAGAATTCAACCAGCTCTGCTGAGAGAACCAGGGCAGCATGAAGACTCACAGACTTTATTCTCCCCTTATTGCAGTACCCCTTTTAGAGCAGCTGTGATACATAAAGGAATGTAAAGTGGGTCGACATTTGCAATAAATGTATTTATTGCCAATACTTTGTCTCGCTTGCCTGGAGGAAGGGTGATGTAGTGTTTGTACTCCGGTCCTTGGCAGTGAGAAGGTCCATGAATTCACACACATCACCGTTAATTGCTGGCTATAATGAATTTCTCAGGGTCCTGAACTACTTGAAGGAGTTTGTGGAAGTGGTTGCAGCAGAGGCATGTACTGTCCCACTGTCCCTGGAAAATTTATAGGTGTCCATGAACTGAAAGAATAGTGGAAAGTGCTGGCCTGACACATCCCCGGGATTCGAGTCTTCCTGACTTGAATGGGACCTTGATTGCCGAGTCACCCGGGACCCATTGAGGCAGCAAGAGAGCTAAGGAGAGGCCGCAACACTTGTCACACAGCCTGCGAGTTTCCTGCTGTCGCTGGCACTCATGGTTTTGGCTGAGAAAACCCCACTGCATTTACACCGTGTGCCTGAATTTGGTGCGTTGCAGCTCTCCATCATTTTGCTGCCCTTGGGACCGGGGGTTTCATTTGGGCATTTTTCATTTGGGACCCTCTTCCTCCACGCTCCCTGGAGGGATTTGCTCCAAGGGGAGCGCGGTGCTGGGCAGTGCCTGGGTGATACGGAAGGTCCAGATACATTGATATGCTCGCACCGTGTTGTAAAGTGCCCAACTACAACTTTGGCATGCAAATGAATTCCCGCTTGCAGCGAAGGGGCTCAGCCGTGGCACTCGGCCATCTCCCAGTGGTTTCCCACAGGTTGTCCCATGTGTGCAAGGGGGGTTGGAAGGGCTGTGGGGTCCCATCACCACCATTTCATTTCCTCCGAGTTTTCTCCACCTGCTGCACTCAGCAAGGAGATGGGAGCTGTTCTGCTGCCTCATGCACGCAGGAAATACTGACGCTTCTAAGACTGGGAAGCATCAGGTTGGGCCAGGAAGGAGCAAAGCTCTTAACTCATGGCACCATGGACTTTGGGGGCTACAAAGCATGCTCAGTATCCACATGGTTTAGGCTGAACAGGCCAATGCTGCAGCAAAATGGGGCAGGTTTGGCAGAACGGAGCTAGCCCATGGAGACCATTGTGCCTAAATCCATATTCATAGAGCTGGATTTCCATGTTCTGGTTGCATTAATGTGAAATCCAGGCTCAGCCCTGCTCAGGTGGCGGAAGGTGTGAGAGGGTGGGTTGATGGGGGAGAGGCAGGGGAGGATCAGGGCTGGCTGGGGCCTGGTGCCAGTGGCTTGGTGGTTCCTGTCCCCATGGCCATGGCAGCAAACCAAGCCCGTAGATCCTCTGCTGATGAGCAGCTGTAATGCAAAAAGGAGAAGAAAGAGGTCCTGCTGGCATTTTTGTTGGAAGTTGACTGTGGATTAAATAGAGCACGGTTTTCATTACCAGCTTCATTTTGGTACAATAAATCACAAACTAGAAAACACACTTCTGGCCTAGATTCTGCCCTCAGTTATGAGTGGCAGTAACTAGAGGCAAAAGCCAGCTTCAGCGCTGCAGCCCATATGTTCACCTTTTGGAATTAATTTCTTCTGGTAATTTCTGCGTAATTATATGGCATTGAAGGCTGATTATATGCTTCCTCTCATGGGCAATTAATATTGCTGATCTGGTGCCAAGGGTGCAATTTGCACTGCACAGACCCATGAAAAGGGACAAGCTCAGGCTCCAGTGCCTGCTGCAAGGTGACAATCTGGACCCTGTTACCCTCAGTGAGGGGATGTTGGACACCTCCCTGCCAGGGTCCTTGGAGGAGATGGGGCCACCAGCTATAATTTATCACAGACCAAGCACTGGCTGTTCAGGCATAGAAAGAACATGGAGTGTTTGTGCAGGGTCCAGCTGCTGCTGGGAGGTCAGCTCTGCCGAGAGAAACCTGTAATTGCAAGGGATGCTGTCCAAGGACGCAGCCCCGCGGGTGAGCAGAGCAGCTCCTCTCCCTGCAGCAACAATCTAATTTATATCTCATAAGACAGATTTATTTATCTGAATTACCAATGCCTTTTCCCTGCCAGAGAGCTGGCAGAGCTGTGCACGCTCCCTGGGGCTGCGGCCTCAGCCCTTCTCCTGCTTGAGACAGAGGGAGTAGAGAGTCGTAAAAGGAACTTCTCGCATCGGGTTATGGTGCCTATAAAATTAGCCCTGCTAGAAGCTGGCTGCCCATTCAAAGAAGCAATTTAAATGGATAACAAAGTCATTCCCCCCCCCGCCCCAGCTTCTTTAGAAAAGCTGAGTTTAACTAGAGGGAACGGAGAACACCGATGGATTTGCTTGAGTCAGGCTTCTGCCTGGCTCAGATGCTGTTGCTGTGGTGTTCGGGTTTGTTTGCTGCTTTCTGCTCATGAATGGCTTCGGTTCCAGTGAGGTGGAGAGGGAGCAAAGTGGGAGAAGGAGAAACCATTTCTCATGTCATCGCTGGTTTCCATGAGCTCTGGATGAAGCCCTGCTCCCCCTCAGTGCAGAGGGTTTGTGCGGAAGGTCAGGCTTGGCTGCACGTGGGCTTTGTGCACACTGATGAGCTTGCTCTGCCAGATGCAACGACATAACCCAGAACAAGAGAGTCTGGAAGTGGGAAAGGGAAGGTGCAGCCTCCAGGAGTTTGGGGGATGCAAGGTCACCCTTGCAACCCCTCCTCTGCAGAGGGAGGGCTCCCCAGACTCATCCCCCAGCATTCTGCAGGGTGGTGGTGCACAGGCCACAGAGCCACCCACAGCTCCAGCTGCTTTTAAGGGTCCTTAAATGGGAGAAGCAGCAATTTCACTTCTCTTGCCGGTGCCTGGGGCCAGCTCTGCATCCCAGGCTGCAGGGAGACCAAAGAGACCTTGGTCGTGGTGCCCTTTCTTCATGCCAGGCAGAAAGGGGAAATGAACAAGTGTGGAGAAGGGGAAATTTTCTGCATCTCCCACATATGCAGCAAAGAGCAGTTCTGAGAATCAGATTCACGTCATCAGGGGAGTGCAGCCTCATTGTGTGCACGTTCCCACCTCTTTGCAAGGTATTTTATACGGCCCTCCATCATGTCTGTGCTTGGGAACTTAAAATAAGCTCCGTCCCAGGCTGAGATCCCAAGGAGTAAACCACTCCCCAAACCAGAAATCATCATTAGGTTTCAGAGTGAACGCTCCCTTACAAAGGTTGAGAGCAGCTTGTCCCTGTTAGTGCCACTTGTTCGCTGTGACAGCATCATCTGTTCTCAGACAGCTTTCACCCACTCCCCAAACCGCACTCCCCATGGGCTCATGGGCTCGTATTTTGCCTTAGTCCTCTCTCTCATGGCAGCAGACAAGGCAGGGAAAGCAGGGGCTGAAACCCACAGAGGGCAAACAGAAAAATGACCCAGCCATCTCGTAAGAGGAAAAAGAGATGGTTTCACCCCACATCAGGACTGTGCTGATGGGTACAAAGGCTTTGCATGGGTCTGAGTGCTCTCAGGGGGATGAAAGTACAGTCCGAGGTCTGTCCAAGCCTTGGGGCTTGCTGCTGGGGGAGCAGCCACAGGCACTGAGCATCTCCCCAGGCTCCCAGCCCCTGAGACAGCCTCCTCAGAGTTTAATTTTTGGGAAGCTTTAACATCCCAGCTTAGCAAATGCTGAATGAAAGGTCAGCTAATCCTTCACAGTGTCTGAATGAATTCAGGCCCAGGAGTGAGATTACTGAACAGGGGCGCAGGAGGCCGGGAGAGCTGCATGGATACAGGGACCCTTCTCATAATTGGGCCTGGCTTTCTAAAGAAATGGACCTTTTCTTTCAGTTCTCATTACCCGTTAGGAGGGGACGGAGGGGGGACAGACATGGCAGAAGCATCCAACTCCCCTCCCCTAGCCCCAGACCTGCAGGCACCCCTAAAGAGAGCTGAGCAATGGTCCCCAGCCATGGGATGGGCAGCAGAGGTGTCCTGCAGACATTGAGCAGCATCTGTGTCCCGAGCATCTCCACTGGATACCCTACCCTTGGTCTCAGCTCAAGCATTTGTTAAGAAACCCCCCAAACCAGGGTCCTCATATGCTTCCTGGCTGCTTTGGTGGCTTTATACCTATGTCTCTGGAGGCACCCATGTCTCTGGAGTTCCAGTGCTCCCTTTGCCAAGGTACCAGGCACCCAAAAGCTCCAAACATCCACAGGGTGATGCTAACTGAGCCCATGGATTTAAGGCAATGCAGACATTCCTGTGTCCCCATCACTCACCACCATGCTTCAGGTCCCTTTTGTAGGACACACAGGGAGCCCAAGGGACTGTGCTGTATCCAAGCCCAGCTGAGCTGGGTGAGGTGGGTGCCCCTGCACCATGTCCACAGGTGGCTGGTCCCTGGACCATGACAGGAGCTGCGGGCAGTGCAGGCAGCCCCATGCAGGGCTGCACCCACACTGCTTTGTGAGCACCTGGTTGATGACATGACATGACAGGACCACTAAGGACTTGCCTGCAAATCAACTGTCCTTCTCATTGCTGGAAGAGCAGAGCCCATTGAATGCAGGCAAGCAGCAGCCCCCTGCGGTGTGGATGCACTGCAGATGAGCCATGGTAACCTGGCTACAAGCGTGACAACACAGACACCCAGACCCCGAGCCTCCCTGCCAGGCTTCTCTGTCTCCCCAGTTTGGGTATTTAGGCCACAGAGCTCTTTCTCTGTTGGCCTGCTCTGCATGGGAGGATTCACTTTCTTTCTCTTCCGGTAACTGCAGAAGCAAGCATTTGCAGTTTGAAACTTCCATCACCACAATGCAAGCTGGTGATTCAGCCAGGAGCCCTTGCCCAGTGATGGGCCTTCATCTTTAAAGTCCAGGGACCAGCTAGCAGAAACGGAGAGGGTGCTTTTTTCAGGCAGTCTGATGACTCCAGCAAGGTGGGATGTTTTGTCACCATCAGAGCACCCATCACATCATGCAGATCTGCCAGGTCCTGCCCCAGTCCTCTGCCTGTGACACAGATGCCTCAGGTGTGTTTCCTGTCAAAAGTCATGGAGACAGCCTGGAGAGTCCAGAATCATCCCTGAGAACCTGCTGGGAGAAGTGCTTGCAGGCAGAAGGCAGAGGCTCCAGCAGAGGGAGAAATGTGTGGGACAATCATGAGCAGTAGGGTTAAAAACAGCCCCAGGTGTCTTTTGGGGAGGTGTTTTGCACTTAAATTGTGGGGATCTTTCCAACTATGGCTGTGATTTAGTGACAGTGCCTGTCCTGGGGAAACTGAGGCCGGGGGAGGGACACAAAGTGATCAATGAGGGCAGCAGTGGCAACCAGCGAGTCTCCTGGTCCTACTCTCTTCCCCAGTCCTGCACCGGTGTGGCTCCACTTACTGGAGTTTGGTAGAAGAGGAGAGCAGCCTCATCCTCGCTGTGCTGGGGATCATTATATTGAAGCTCGAGGTGCACAGCACTTCAAGGGAGTCACATTTAGCTCAGCCTGATCTCAGACTGAGCTGCTTTCCAGGTATAGCTGAAAATTTCTGCTTGCATCTTTCTGTGCCTTAACAGCTATAACATCAACCACAGGCAACAATGGGAGGTGCACAGTGAGTCCTCTATCCCAAGACAAGGGAGGTGAGGATGGGACTGAGAGGGGAAGAGGAGAAGAGGACCTCACTGTCTTTGGCATGAGTCAGGTCCAGGGTGAGCATCCCCTCCTGTCCAAGCCCTGTTCCTGCTCTGAGCTCTTCTCAGCCTCCCTATTAATCCCCTATGCAGCTACCGCGTCCTCCGCAGACGTTGCCCCCAGCTATTCAACTGCTCTCCGGATCATTAAACATATTGAGCAACACCAGTCCTGTGACTGGTTAATTAGTAAAGCGTTGACTAATTAGTTAATGGTGTTTACCCAGGGCTTTGAAAGTGCTCACTGTTATTATTTTTAATTATGACGGCGCCCTGGGCCCTGTTCACCTCCCAGTTCTCACAGTGTTCACACTTTGTCTCTGCTGCCCAATGCTGGGTTTAAGATGGGAATTTGCCTCTTGTCCTCGGGTTACCAGGTTTCCTTAACAGCCTCTTGTGTGGGATTTTAGAAAAGCCCCTCACAAAGTGTCCCTATACCCCGGCACACTTAACTCACTCTTTCACAGCCATCTTATCCACTGAGGTGGCAGGATTTGCTCTTGTGAAGCCACACACTGCAGTGCCTTTGTGCACAGCTCATTCCTCATCCGTTCCTGAGCTTTAGTCAAACATCAACCAACATCCAGACTTGCTCTCCCATCCCAGCCTGGGAGGCTCCAATCCACAAAGCCATGGACACTTCCAATTTGGAAGCCTCTCATCCTATGTGAGAGAAGCCGAATTTTCCCAACCAAAGGAAAGCAAGGTTCTTCCCACATCTGACTTCAAGCTGGACACATGGAGAGGACAATTCTGGTGCAGGGCAGGAAGAGAAAGTCTATTGCACAGATTTCATCTACTGAGAAGAAAGCGAATGGGGTTTGTTAGCGAGGGAAGGGTCCTGGCAGCTCTGGAGAATCAGCAGTGCTGATCATCTGGGGCTTTGTTCATCGGTAAAAATGTCATCAGCTTGTTAAGCAATGTCATAAAGAGCCCCAGTCACCTCTTATCACTGTGCAATCTGGAGAGGAGTCTTCTAGCACCAGCTGCAGAAATAAGATCCACCTCCACATAGTACTGAGATAGAAGAAAATCTGCCACTTGAGCAGACAATAAGCTATAAAAGTCACACATTGCTGCCACAGGAGCAGGCTTTGGGAATACTCTTGTCCCCATTAGTTGATTAGGAGTAAGGTGGCCAGCCAAAGTACATTGGATGGACATTACTCCAGGACTTGGCTGCTTAGTACTGCTGCCTTCACCCAGATCACTGCACTCCCCAGGTTACATGGCTTATGCTCTTCTAGAAACCTCATAGGGGTTTGCTGTCTGGACTTACCATCTCCAGGTAAGCCTTTGGTAACACTTCAGTGACTCTAGCTATCCTTGACCTGTGCCAATGGGGATGTTGGTGCAGAATCATCTGGACATGTTGGTTGGGAAGTGGGAATATATTTCCCCTTGCACTCTGAATTTCCTTCTTGGAAATTCTTCTTCCCTCATGGCTGCTAATGAAGAACAGAGCCATCAGGTGCCTAAAATGGGCATCAGTTAAAATGCCAGCAATAAGTGGGGACGAATCCCAGCCTCAGGCTCTGTGACTGGCCCTTAGACTGGCCATACTGGTCAGAAGAAAGGACACTGCTTCCAACCTGAGCAGTATCAGAGTCCCTTGGAGGTATTTGGGTATGGGGCAACCATGTGGCAATAGCTGGCTAGTGCATTTACTGTAATTGGGGTATTTCTGAACCAAAGATGGCATCCTTATAATTAGTTTTAGTAGCATATTAGTAGTAATAGTAGTTTAATGGCTTCTTTTTCTTCTATGGATCACACACCTGGGTCATGATTTCAAGTTTTTTATATGAATTAACTAGCATAGAATAGGGGCTTTAAAGTGATTGTGTTTCTTTTTTAATACCCCTTCTTAAGTGTCAGAGGCTGTAAGGTCCCCTACACTGTATTTATGCTAGGACCCTAACACGTTACATCCCTAAAGAGCAGTTGCCTGTAGGGCTGTGCATCAGGGACTGCATTAGGGGCTGTATGGGATGCATGCAGGAAGAGCAGAATCACTGGAACTCAGTTTAGTGTCTGACCTTCTCTGCACTCTCCTCCTCTCACAAACCATGTCTCTGCTCCACGAAGCTCTTCTTGCAGTCAGTGAGCATCAGAAAACCTTCCCCATCCTCCCCACTTCCTCTGTGCTGGGATGGGGAAAACTCCTTTCCTCTGGAGTCCCCCTGAGGCAAGGCAGGACTCCGGCCCCTCTTCTCAGCCGGCATGGTTGATGGGGTGGATGGAGTGGCACATCCAGCCATTTCCCCTCTGGCCCAGCCCAGCGTTGCCTCAACATTTCCATCCGGGAAGAGAGCCTGCTAAATCTCTTTCTCTTCGGAAGGAGAGAGAAGCCAAGGAAGTCTGGAGGGGAGGGGAGACAAACACATCTGCACCTGGGAGATGTCATGTTTGGTTTTTCAAGTCAAAATGGGCAGTGACAGCAACTCCATGGGGGTGTAAGTAGAGGGAGCAGCACAGATTTATAGCTGTGGATCATGCTTGAGCTGAGCCAAGTATTCTGCCTAGCATCAGTTTTATGAACAAGATGAAGTGCAGAACCTCAAATGCAGGCTCCCTGTTAGAGGAGAAACACTGGGAGAGCAGGAACAGGGAGTGCACTGCGAGAGGCCATCCTGCCCCTCTTCCTGATGGGGGTCTCGCCTTCCAAGGATGGATTTGGGCAGGTTGGGGACTGCAGTGATGAAGCACGACCAGGCCTCAGCAGGTCCTGGGTTTGGTGCCACAAGCCTGTAGGAGTCAATGTGCTGTGAGCCATGAGCACAGCAGCAGAGGCTGAAGCAAACAGGAGTCAAGAATCCCCTTGTTTCAAAACAAAATAAAATCCACAGCAATTCTCATCCCTGCAGGAGGGACTAAGACTAGACAGGGAACTGAAACCTCTTAGACAGCTCCAAGTTCAGCACCCTGTTGGGCATAAAATCACCAGTCCAAGGAGATGTGGTAGAGATTGGCACAACACCACAGAGCATAAGGACCCAAGTGATGCCAGGGTTTCCCTTTCTGGCCAGATACCCAGACTGAATCTCTTGTAAATTCAGAACCCCATATGAAAGATTAAGCAAAATATCCGGAGGCTCCCACTTCTCGTTGAGATAAATGTGGTACAGACCTTTCCATAGATGTGGGCGAGATTGTCACTTCATCACAGCCTGGTACTGAAAGCTGAGTTTCAGCTGGGCTTTGACACATAATTGATGAATGATGCAATGTTGTATTGCGACTGTAATGCCCCCAGATTGTCTTCTTTGGCAATGCCTTTTGATGTACTTCAAAAAGTGAGGATAATCGTGCCCTTTCCCATAAGAAGCAGTGACCAGTAAATACGAGAAAAGTACCTCTGGTTTTAAGGCTGATTCTCCTTCATCCTGTCTTTGAACTGAGGCAGGTGATGTGTTTTGACTGATGCTGATTTTTGCTGTGACTCCATTAGACCTCGTGGTGCTGATGTAGATGTTGTGGTGGGAACTCTGCCTTTTGATTTAGTCCTAGAGTTCTTTTTGGTGTTCAACATCAGTCTGTGAACAAGGCCTCAGCAGATGGAAAGGACAATGCTTAGCAGGGTTAATGTAGTGGTACACTCTGATTCTGTATTTTGATAACTGGTTCAGAAGCCCTTGCCAGAAGAGCAGTATCTTGGTGCTACCACCAGGGATAGCATCAGGGCTCAAGGATTCACCCTGAAACAGCTACAGAAGGAGCAAATATCTTTGAAATGGGAAATATTATGCATGCTGAATACCTGCACAAAGCACACAGTATGTGGGGCTCCCACAGAATGCTGAAAGCACCCACTAAATTGTCAATAGGTGAAGCATGGACTCTCACCCAGTGTGGTGCGATCAGGAAGCTGACAACAGCATTTGACAGCTCACAGTGACTTTTGGGGGTCTTTGCTCCCTCCAGCCTCTGCTTGGGTGTTTGGAGTCAGAGGAAAGCAGTGGTGGCAAGGGCATGAGGAGGCGATCTCATTGGCATCGTTCATGGCAGTCTGTACCAGGATGATATAGCTGTGGCATTTTCCACCCCTGCCTTCACAGGTGAGCCCCTTGGCCACATCCTTCCAAGCGAACCAAACCCCAGCCCAGCAGAAGGCATCTCAGTGCAGTGTCTGTCAGCTTCATCCTTGATGAGGACGCTGGGCAGAGGCGAGGAGCAGCCTTTGCTCATTGATTCCCTCTCTCCTTTGCTTCCCTGGTTTTGTGGCTCTCCTGTTCTCAGCACTGCTCCTCTCACAGGGCTTTCCTCAGCCCTTCCCTTTACTGCTCTGTATCTCTTGGTATGGCCTTGTGAACCCCACAGCTTCCTGTAGAGGTATTTCTAGTCCTGTAGATAGAGGCTTACCCCTGGATCTTGGCTTTTCCAACTCCTCCCTACACCAGGTCTTCACCTGGCCAGCCTTGGATCCAAGAGCTGCCTGGGGCTGTGTGTTCTCAGCACCTGAGCCAGCAGGACCAAGCTGCGGGATGATGCTGCCTCAGAGTGAATGCTTCTATAGATGCCCCAAAACCTTGTGCCCTGGGCAGGGCTGAAGCTTCCCTGTGAATGGTGGCTCATCTCTGAAAGGTCAAAATGGGGGTCCCTTCTGTGTGGTCTCATTGGGTCACCCACAGCTTCCCACAGGCAGAAGTGGCATCTCACCATGTAGAGTTGTGGAGCGATCAGTTTAGTTGTTTGCCATTGAGCACTCGATACCCATGCAATACGCCAGGCAAATGGAGGGCATCTGTTGTTGATGAGTTAAAAATCCTACCAGCTTCAATGCAAAACAATGTGAAACTGCCATTATTTATTTATGGGCTCTAAGGGCTTGTTGTGCGCTGGGTAAAGCTGATGACAGTGCAGATGGCAGGCTCTTCTCTGGAGTTAATTGAAGCATCCCCATTGATCACAGTAGGAGCAGGGCAGAGCCCTGAGGGGAGATGCCAACACTGGGTTACCTGCGCTGCTCTCATCGGACCAAGCACAGTGCGATGTGTCTGAGCAGGGCCTGCTGTACAGACCACAAAGCTGGACCACAGCTCCCCAGGTGGCCGCAGAGGTTTCCAAGCCATCTAACAGACTTGACAGAGTGGGTTTATTTTCCAAGGAAGCTTTAGCCAGACCTCAGTTCTCTTCAGCCTCAGTAAAAGCTAAAGCTTTCACTCTCCGTACCTCTGTGGTGCCTTATCAGCACCACTGACCTTCTGGCTCAGTGAAGCCAGCAAGGACCTTCATTCAGAGCCTGCCAATGTGCTCTGGGGCCAGCCAAGGAGGGCAGCAATGCTTCTCCAGCCAAACCAAGGCATGGCTGATGCTCCTTTGGTGGCTTGGGATAAGCCACTTATCCTACCCCTGCAGCAGGAATTGAACCTGGCTGGGGTGGGAGAGCTTTGCAGCCCCAGAACCCACTCATCAAAGCCTGACCCATACAGGGAATGGGGCAGATAGAGTCTGGTTGTAGGGAGCAGGGAGCTCACTTCTAAGCCTTTGAGCCTCATCCTCTATCATCACTTGGAGTGGGACACAGGGATGGGTGGGTGCTGATTGAGCATGATGCTCTGTGGGAACATGTGGGACTTTGTGCAGGAGGAAATGACTGAAACCTGATTCAAGTCAAACAGAAGGAGATAATTCCTCCAGCACTGTGGGCAACCTATGGAGCTCCTTACCCTTGGATACAGTGGATGATAGAGGGTATCGTGGCCTCAAGTTGAGACTGTGGAGTCTGTGAGTTTAGATGCTGTTATTGACACCTGAGGCTAGTTCGACTCTTTCATTGCATTTGTGCTGTTAGGGAAAATTGAGCATTGTTGATGCACCTTGGGGCTGGGGAAGGGGCCAGCCAGCTCCGGTTGTTCCTCAGGAGCAAAGCCCAAAGAGGGCTGTTAAGCAGAGGAAAGCAATAGCAAAGCGGGGATATAATGCTAGATTGCATGGAACTCCTGGGGTGGCATTGAGCTGGTCAGCTCAGGCATTAGCATGCATTGTGCTGCCCATTCCCTCCAACCTCTGCCTCCCAGGAAAACCTGAGCTGCCCCTTCCCCATAACCCTGGTGTTTGTGCCGGCTTGGAGTCACTGATAGGTTGCCCTTTTATTCACACGGTCAGCTCCCCAGGAATCTTTCCAGAGGCATTTTGATCCCATAGCATGTCAATGGTGGACCGGAAAGGGATGGACACTGCCCTGGGATGCCCGAGGTCTTAGGGTCTATTCAGCAGAAGAATACCCCAAGCCAGCAGGCGGGACACGGGAACCCTTAATCCCAAATAATTTTTCTTGCTGGCATCCTTTTTTTGTTTGGAATTATTACTATTATGGGCAGCAGCAAGACAGGGGCTCACCGCCTGGAGAACGATATTATTCACCTCCTTTTGTGCATGGTACCATGTTTGAATTGAGAAACAAAGCCAAGCAGCTTGTACCTCCTGTTGGAAGCCTTCCTATCCCGCTGGGGATCCGGGACCTTTTCATCTCAGCCCATAGACTCCTTAGGCTTCTGCCTCTTCTCATCTTTAAGTCTTTAGTAAATATCATAAAAGAGAAAATAAAGGCAATCCCCAGGGCACAGGAGTTTTACCTTCCGACATTAAAACGAGGAAAAAAAGAGGAAGCAGAGATTTAACCTCGTTTTATCATTTTTCATGTAGCGCTTGCAGCGAGTAAATAGTATTTAGCCCCATTATGCAAGCTGGAGGCACTTTGGAACAGGGTCTCTTTTACTCTTTGTGTATGTACCCAAGTTTTGGGGGATCCAGACCCTGTGCCTGTGGCAGCCATTGCCAGATGCAGCCATGAGCAGGAAAGCAAAGCACTGCCAGAAAAACACTAGGTTGGGTGCCCCTGCCGCAGTGAGGCTGGGGCTGCAGGCAGGGTGGCAAAGGGGGTTATCATCCCTCCTGGAAACCAGCTGGAGACAGCTCAGCTTCAAACCCAGCACTCAAAAAGTAACCCACCCGTTCGTGGAAGTAGGCAAAGCAGGGCTGGTTGTGTCCCGATGCTGGTGGGAAGGAAGTCACATCGCGGCTAATAAGGGAGCTGTTTAAAAACAGTCAACTTCTTTTAATTTACTGTTTCAAACTGGATGTGAATGTTTGGAGGAAACTCTTCCCTTTCCATGAAGTTTTTGATTATCTGATGGAAGGCTATTCAAAACAGCACAGAAATATTTCCCTTTTTTGTTTTAAGTCCAAACTTTTGGCTTGGCTTAGCTTTCCAAACCCCAGATGAAACCATTTCAACCTGAACTAAACCCAAAAATGTTTTTACTACATTTAGATGATTTTCATTGGAAAAAAGCATATGCTTCCTCCACGAGTCTCAAACAAAAGGGTCACCCATGTGATTTCTGTCTGAAGGATATACACTGTGTCATCAGTTTAAGGTTTGACACCCAGGTAGGTTAGCAAGAGCCATAACTCAACCTTCCCAGCTCTGGTTGTATGCTATGACAGCAACAGCAGTTGCACAATTTCTTGTTATTTGCTATGCAGAAGAACTTCAAGGCAGTAGGTTTCCTGGCATGGATTTTGGGGATGGCACTTCTTTGTATGAATAATGATGTTCACATATGGCTGTCGGTCATTCTTCACTCGTTAATACTTTCTTTTCCTTCAAAGACATTTTCAGGCCAGGTTCTTAGTTATGTTTGTCTGAGATGAGAAAGAATCTGTCTGCAGAGCAGTTAGTACCGCCGGCTCTGCTGTGCCTGGAGGGTGACGGAGGTGCTGAGCGGCTCCAAAGTGGCTTAAAGGACCTTTGGAAGGCCCCTCACCCACAATGCCATGTCCTCTTTGCAGAGACATGCCACCCAGGAGTTATTAATCTCCTCTCCAGCAGTGTCATCAAAGTGGGGACTGGACCCCCGCTGCTGGACAGTTTTCTGCAGGAGACATGGGGTAGACTAGGGATGGGGCAAGAGGTACAGACTGCACTGAGGCCAGCAGTGAGACACAGCAGCTGATGGAGATCATGGTCCCACAGCTCACCAATATGCAGACCTTGAAGAAGGCACACAGGGCACATCCCAGAAGCCAGAATTTGTCCATGCAAAGAGCTGTGTAATTAGGAGCTCACAGAAAAACAGCCCATTCCCAAGAAATCCCTGAGGAGCTGAAGGGCTTAAACTCCCCATGACTTATTTTCAGTACCTTGCTCAGCTGGCGCAGACCCAGGTCTCTGCTGCTGCAAATACAACTGGAAAAAAATGAGTTTGCTGCCCTGATTGCTTAGAAAAGTTGCAAGAAAACACATCCTGGTCAGAGCATGAGAGGAAATCAGTGCTTGCTGTGTCCCGTTATCTGGCACTCGCTGCTGTGAGTGACGGACACCGTCAGCAGCACTGTCCTGCAGGACATCTGCAGTGTGTGGTAGCGCTAATAACAAAAGAAGCTGTGGTTGCTTTAACTTAAGCAGTTTGCCTGGTATTGTTGGGCTGATTTAAAGCTTTTCACTCAGGGTGTGTGGGCGAGGGTTCGTGTGTGTGTGTTTACCAGTCCAGAGAGGAATGTAGTATGAATGGCTCCTCTGAAGGTTTGGATACAGCTCACTACAGCTCCGCAGGTTCCCCGAGGACTCCAATAATTGGTACATTTGGTTTGCTTTTCCTCATTATTTCTAAGTTTTCCAGCCCTAACGCCAAAGGAGCCTGTATTCTATGTAATCATTACTCAAAGCTTTGAAAACGTTAAGTAGGAAAAATAGACCATTAAACAACTAAGAAGCAAAGTAACAAGTGTGAATTATGGCTCTGCCCTGTGGTTTGACTGTGATGGGTTTGTTCCAGCCATGGAGAGATCTTGGAGAAGGACAGGCTGAGTGGGTTGTTTTGCTTAATCTCTCTGCTGTCAGAGTTGCAGTCCCCAGAGAACGCACATCTATAGAGAAATGTGCCTACCCTTTGAAACACAGTGCACATGCCCAGCTCCCAGCAAAGGACTTTTGTTCTGCTCTGATTTATACAGTTCTCTGGGGCAAAGAGAAGTGGCTGTCATGGTTTCAAGGATTACTTGCTACTGGAGGGAAGGGTGGACTATGCAAGAATAATTTCTTCTCTTGACTAGGCATGGAATCCCACTCCCCCTTCCCTGGTCTCCATCCCTCTGCCCCTGTCCCTCACCTACAAGGGGTTGTTGGCTCCCAAGGTCCTGCATGCCACAGTTCTGCCCCAAGTTTGGCCAGAGCCAGCTCTGCTCCCTTCTGGCCACAGGGTAGGGAAACACCTGACCCAGGGTGAACCCCTTCCCCTTGTAATGCCAGCCCCAGAGAATGATAACTTGGGAAGACTCCTGCTCTCAGCCAGGGCTGAAAAGGGGATATTGAGTCCCAGCATCCCACCCAGAGCAGTGCAGAATGGCTTCTGCAGACAGCAGCTCACTGCACCCCATGAGACACCTGCCCGAGGGCACAGTGCAGCCACCCCGAGGTGGCTGGCTCACTCCTGTGCCTCTGAAGGGGAATTTGGTGTGCCTCGCTCAGATGTAACCCACACAGGTACCAAAGCACAGGCTGCAAGGCTCTCACCGCATCCACAGTTAGCTCATCCGCTTAGTGCACCTAGTGCAAGCTCTCTGTGATGAGCATCTAACCATACACACAGAGCCTAGCACAGTGCAGCCCAGCCTGCCCTAAGGCTTCTTGCTACTTCCATGCAAGGAAAGCCTATGGGCCTGTTCCCTGTATACAGGGATGTCCTGGGGGACCCTGCAGGAGTTGAGCCCCTGTGGCCACCCCACAGAGCACAGCAGCCTCAGGCTCAGTGTATCTGTCCGAGGGTCACTTGACAACAGAGGCAACTCACTCATTCCAGCAAAGGACGTGACTTCACTTATCTGCTCCCAGGATTTTTCTGCTTGTTTGCTTTGTTTTCCTCCAAGGAGGAGGAGGAGGAAGGTGGTGCCTCCACAAGCATGGGGCCAGGCACCTCTGAACCCTGGCACCAGGAGCCCTTTTCATGCTCTATAAACATTAGTGGAAGATCTGCTTCGCTAAGGGGGGTGTTATTTTTCTTGTCCCCCAGTTATGCACCATGAAAAGACTCATTAAAATGTGAGCGCTTCATTCTGATCAATCCTTCCAAGCAGGCAGAGGTGACACATGCTAATGACATTTCCAGCCCGGCTTGTCCCCCGAGATGACTGCTGCTATTGCAGGCCTAGTACCGCTGAAGGAGACAGCGTGTTGGACGCTGGAAAGGTTGCTCTTGGCTGCAGCATTCATTTGTAGTGGAGAAATGCCTGCAGGAGCCAGGCAATTGCTGTCTCTCTGGCAGGCCAAGAAGACTTTGTTCTCCAGATGCATCTCACAGACTGTCCTCCTGTGGACATAGGCCGCTCCCGGCCTCCGGAAGGGCTCAGGAAGACAAGGAATGGACATCGCTGGCGTCGTCACGGATCCCGGCGGCACGTACTGAGCTGCTGACTGAGGAGCTCTCCGAGGCCCCGGCGCGCCTGTCTACACCAGGTTGTTTTGTTAACCTCAGACTGCTGCTCGGCCCCTGCCAAGGCGCGGATGTTCTTGGAAAACGCCGGGCCAGCGAGACGCCTTTCCAGAACAACAGCTGACTTGAGGAACCGGCTGGCCATCGGCTGAGGAGGCACCGACTGATCCCCAGCAAACGGGGACAAGGTGGACCTCCTCGGATCTCATGTCATTCCCGCTTCCATCTTGGCCTGGGTTTGGCGATGGGGATTCCTACCTTTACCCCAAACCCCTTTCTACTTCTTTCCCTACAAACCAAATCTGTCTTCTTCTGGAGGTTGTGAGATGCAGGTCTAGTGTAAGAGTTGTGAGAACCCAAACTTGAAATGGCACTCTGTTCCATCCTGTTGGTAACCAAGATCCCTATTCAGATGGAGAAAGGAAGAACCAGGGATGCTTCCAGGCTGGCTCAAGGGCATGTGGGGTACTACTCAAGGTGTGCTGGATGGCAGGCAGACCCTACTCAGGAGGTGCTGAGCATCCTGAGCTGAGCTGACATTTCCCCTTTTGGACCCGGCTCCACGGTGACACAAGGCAGAAAACTGTTAGAAGAAAGCTCTTGCATCCTGCCAGCTTCCCCTGCCCACAGCAAACACCCAGTGCTTAGTGCAAGGAGTGTTCCACATAAACCTTGACAGCGAGGTGCAGTCGGCTCGGACTCTGAGCGGCTTTGCTTTTCCTCAGAGGGTCTCGGCCATTATGGCCAAGAAACATAAGGGCTCCATAATGCTTTGTTAGGCCAGGCACAAGGTGAATTTGTTGAAAGAAGGTTACCATGTTACATAAGTAAGAAAAGGGGAGTTGTATTTAAACTGGCACGGGGCAGTTGTTTTCACTTAAACAGAGCTATGCACAGAACACTGCTCATGGCTGCTTCTTCAGTGAGGTCTTGTTCATTTTGGCCTAAGCAGCTCTGGGTCAGGGAGGCAAAGCTGTGGCCCATCCACAGGAAAGGCAGGGCAAGGGGAGAGATGCAAAGGGCAGGACAGAGCCCACATTGCTGGAGCTGGGAACTCTCCTGGCACCAACAGGCTCCTGAGCTACCAAGGCAGGGTCCTGCCAGGGCTAGTGCAGGGCTGAGTCCAGCAGCTGCCCTGATCTTCTCCCTCCTGATCCCAGTCACTCCCAGCTTGGTAGTTCTAAGGATCCCTTGCAGGCAAGCCAAGCTGGAGCATTCCCAGCACTGGCCTGGTGTGAGATTGAGACGAATTCGGGCTCCAGCACAGAAAGGATGCTCTGGATCCAAGTTTACTACATCAGGGCTTTCATCAGTGCAAGGTGTTGGAAATGAGTAGGAGCAGAGAGGTGGAGGTGGCAGAGCATCCCTGGCTTGGCTGCTCAGCACCATGAGTCTTTGTGCACACATACCATGGGCAGCAGGAAGGGATTACCCCTAACACAGAGCCACAGGAGAGGGGTGCTTATAGATCCTTTTTGGCTGCCACACTGAGGAGTTTCTACACAAGCAGGGCAGCTGCATGCTGCTGGATTTGGTGGTGTAAGTGGCCATCTCTGTAGTCAGCATCACCTTTCTGTGAGGCAGTTCTTGGAGCTGGGGCTTGGGCCTGCCCGTTTTGCCTCTGCATCCTCTGCCTGCACTGTGAGAGTGAAGCCTCTTGGCCTCAGGCAGCATCCCATCTGCCAAGAGGCTTCAGTCATGTTCAGGGTCTTGGGAGGGTCTGGAGCAGCAGATCCACAAACCAGATCAACCAAAGAAGGATTATAGAAAGCTCACTTGCTAACGTATTCATAGGAAACCTGATGAAATGAGGCCTAAGTGCAATGCTTGACACTGGCAATGTATTGCACTCCCTGTTTCAAAAGGCTTACCATTTACTTTCAAACCGCAAAGAGACACGCAAAGAAGTCGGTCGAGCCCAGAGCCATGTGCCAATGTCTTTCAGATGAAGCCTACAAAGATGTCTCCCACGTACAGCCATGGAGATGCACTACTGTCCTAAAAGGAGTGTTTATAGTTAAACAGGGAATGTAACTAAGGATGGAAAGAAAGACCAGGCTGACCTTTGCCAAAAAGAGTGGGGAAAGGCTCCGGTTGTGAGAGGGAATGGGGCAAGAGATGTTTTTCTTGATGTAGTTGAAAAAGGGTGGCAAGAGCACTGACAGCTTTGCAGACAAAGCCCCAAGGCTATGGGGGTCCCTGCTGAACCTTTCCTACCTCTTCTTTTGGGGTCCTGGCACAGCGAGCTGTGAGATCCTTGCCTGCTTTATCTTGGGTGGCTGAACCAGCCCGTGTTAAAAGGGGATGAACATCATACAATAGATTTCGACTTTGTTCCTGTGCTGTGCGGTTCATTCAGAGGGATTACAGGCGCTTTTCAGCCTGTTACCACCTGGAGAGACAAATACAAGGGAGCGCTGGTTGGAATAGGCTACCCACAGCGCAGCCTTCCTTCTGCCAGAGCCAGAGCCGCACGAGGTTAAAAATGATCCAGGCAGGATCTAGGCTGAACAACCGCCCGGAGCAGAGGGATGGGTTGGGAGCACGGGGACGCCAGCCAGTGCTGCCCAGGCCTGTTAGCAAGGGGTTTGGAGACAGCTGAGGGGGCAGCTCGGGGTCCCGGGTGGGATCTGGGCAGGAAACTGAGCTTCAGATCCCCCTAAAGGGAACTCCCTCTTGAATCTTTTAAGGAAAAGTGGCTTGACTGAGGAGTAGACATGGAGGTTGATGGGGCTGAGTTAAAGACCTGTATGGTCAGGGTAAGGGGCTTGGAGCAACCTGCTCTAGTGGAAGGAGTCCCTGCCCATGGCAGGGGATTGGAACAGGATGAGCTTTAAGGTCCTTTCCAACAACTAACCAGCCTGGGACTCTATGAAAAAGCCTTCTGTGTCCCTGTTCCCTGATGTGGGTATAATTATGGCTGCAGGGATAAATGCTGACAAGTATCAGGGCATAGGAGCAGGTATTATGGACCATGTTTCCTCACCGTGCTGATGTGCCTCCAGATGCAGGATGGCTCTGTGCTAGAAGGCAGGAGGGAATTGCACCTCCTGCACTGGGGTGCAGGGAGCAGGCAGTCCTCCTCCATTCCTCGTGTTGCTGGAACCAATGGAGAGCACCCCAAAAGGCTGCCAGAGGGGAAGCTAGAAGCCCCCTCTCTCATATTCCAGGAGACCCATGGCAAATTTCCTCACATCCAGCCATACTGGAAGTGGTGTTTTGTCCATCCAGGTGGAGTCACCGAGCTGAAGTTTGAATCATGTTTATTTGGGGCTGGTTTGCCTGAAAGAATAAGCTTTTTGGTTTATTAAAAACATGAGCTGAATGTCAGTGAATATGAAGGCTGTTCTCAAGGGCTTGTTGCTGATAAAGCCTCACTAGAAGCATGCGCCCTATGTCCTTAAGGAGATATACTTGCAATGTCCTTACAGCTCTGTGCAGAGAGCAAATGGGACAGGAAGCAGAAGAACCTACCCCCCAGAGCTGATGTTCCATAGTCCTCAATCCAGTGAAGCTCTCCCAAAGGAAATGGCCTGGTTTGGCTATCCTATTGCTTGAGTGTGGTGCCGAGGGGTGATGTTGCAGGGCAGCCTGCTCGCAGGAGGGAGGCTCCTGCTCCTCTCCTCAGCCAGGGCTGTGCAGGCTGCAGTTCCACACTGCTGGAATTTCTCCTGCCCACTCACTGCTGGGCACAGCCACAGAGAGTGCCTCCAGAAGTGGAACCAGTGAGAAATGACCAAGAAGAATGTTAAAAAAGAGAGAGAGAGAGAGAAAAGAGACCCAAATCTTGTTTCCCAGCTGGGATGCTCTCCATGCAGCTGTGCAGACAGAAAAGGACCTGCCTGCTGAAAGTAATTTCCATCACCTAGGAAGGCATTAGGGGCATCAGTAGGACTTCTGCCTGGTCTTCAGCATACCATGAGGGTGCCCCATCCCCAGAACAGACACTAGGGGTACTCCAGCCCCTCTGCCTACAGTACCAGCACCGTGCTGCACTTACAGTGGACTGGTCCATCTGCGGGAGCAGCTCCTGGGATGAGCTGTGTGGCTGGAGAGCTCTTCTGTCTCCCATCAGTTTCAATCAAGGGAAAATCCTGCCCCAGAGACCAGCAGTTTGGAAGCCTGCCCAAGCAGCAGCCAGCAGTGAGTAGCTGTGCTGCAGCACACCCACTGCTGGTCCCCAGGCAGAAGCGTCCCTACCCCATCCTTGGGGAAGGCTCTGAAGTTGCATTTCAAATGTCATTTGAAACCCCCTCAATATTTACACCTCCCCTTCGCTGGCAAACCCAGCCCGAAGGACCCCATGCGTGCCGCCAGCCCCAGCGCTGCCCACCAGGCGAAGGGAGGGATGCTCCCTGGGAAGGGCTGGGCATGCTGAGCCGTACCCAGAGCCCAGTGCATGGCACCAGTTCAGCCCTCACCCGCAGGCTCCTCAGTGCCAGGCTGCAGGAGAGACTCCGATTTCAGATTACAAGTGTCAGTTTAGTTTAGCTTGTCAACAAAAGCAATAAATAAATCCCTCGCACTTGCACTCCCAAAATGGTGCAGATGGAACAAATCTGCCTTGCTGCTTTCAAAGGGAGGAGAAGGATTTTCTCCCTCTGGGGGAACGTGCTGGGTCATAGGTGAAGGAGACTTAAACTCCACGGGGGGGGGGACACGACGACATTAAAGAGAGCTTTGGGCCGGTTGTCCAAGTCTGGTTTTAAAAGCATCAGTGTTTGACCTGGTGAAGATAAGTTTGTTTCTCTGCTTGTGACCGGAGGTTCCCAGGTCTTCCAGGTGGAAACACATCTGCTTTCCAAGTGGAGTCAGCACTGCTGGCTGCCAGGACCTCAGTCCAATGCTTTGCATGGCAGCCAGGAAAAGCTAATGGCCAAATTCAAGCCCATAAGAATTTAAAAGAGCTTCAACCACTAACATAGAGCTGAGAGCCACATCCCGTTTACATCTCAGCCTCTCCTTGCTGCATCACTCTTGCTAGGTGCATTTGCTCCTGCCTGTTGCCTGTTCCTCTGACAGCAAGGTGATGTTCGGTGGGTGTCACGGGTTCGTTTTCCTCATCTCAACCCCAGAGTTCCTAGTTTTGTGGTTTCCAAAGACATTGTTTCCTAGGAACATCCCTTTAGGCCCTGAGTGTTCCCTGACATCAGCACGAGCGCAGTGCAGCCGTCGGTTTACAAACATCTGGGTTCCGAGGGAATGCCGCGTGTTCCTGCCCCTGCTCTGCTGTCTGGTAATGCTTATAAAATTATGTGTGTTTCCTGCCATGGGGACCAGGCTTCAGCTCAGGGTTATTTCCAGGGCTGCCTCAAGCTTTGTGCCAGAGATACAAACCATGGCAAGCGTATTTGAAAGCCTCGTGCTCAGAAATGGGCAAACCGCAGACACTTCGGAGGTTTGGCTTGGGAAACGGGATGTCCAAAGGAAGGCAAGAGAATTAACATGCACATGAGAGCCCTGCTCTAGGGCTGGGGGTGTGTGGGGAATGTTCATCCCGCTTGGCTCCGAGTCCAGGTGGGACAGTGCCACCCATCACCCCTGGGGACATGGCTGGGCTTTCCCATGGACATGACTGGTGTGGTTTGCATTATAGCTGGCCCAGAAATGCAGCCAATGACTTCTATGAGAGGCATTTTGCACACCAGTCCCTGCGGCAGTCAGGCTTCTGGGGCTAATGTGTGTCTGGGTATCCCTGACACTCCAATGTTTGCTTTGGGGTGAGCAAAGGCAGAGGCAGGGATTTGCTTCAGGCAGCTTTGGCTGTGGTGGGAAGGTTGGGGTTTGGCTGCTCACCTCTGCTCTGGAGGAATCCCCCATCCCAGGGTATGATTGCGCAGCCCAGCACCCCTGGGGAGGGGAGAGTGGGCGAGCGCCTGTAGCTCCAGCCAAGCTGATAACTGCAAAAGCTTCCCTGTCCGGAGGTGGGCTTGAGCTCAAACTTGTTTGCTTTTCCTTGCCAGAGCATCTGCTGTCCTGCACTTCCTGCCCCCTCCCCTCCAGGGTTTCAGGCTATAGGAATGTTTCATCTGATCCCTCACCCCAAAACTCCCTTTGGTTTGATTGTCTGTGCCTTGATTTCCCTCCTCTGGTTGCCTTGAGGTGATGTTAGCTTTGCTGTGTCCATTCACAGTGGAAAACCAAAATGCTGCATTTCCGAAATGCCGAGATGGGTATTTCCAATGACCTAACAGGAAAATGAGCGTCTCTTTACAGCTCAATCACTGTGACTTTATGAGCAGCTCCAGCTGGTCCCAAGCTGCTTTAATCTATTGATAATTTGTTTGGTTGGGAAATGCCCATGGCTGGGTTGGGATCGGGGTCTGGGTTGGGATCTGGGTCTGCCTTAGGATGTGGGTCCGGATGCTGTGCGCATCGCTGCGGTCCAGCCAGACAACACTGTGAATTGGAGCACTGGTCTGGAGCAGCTGTGAATGTGTAGTGCCCACTGAGGAGCCTGCTGACCAGGGGCACTCGTGAGGCTGCTGGGGCTCAGCAAGGCAGGCTGCTTCAGGGGAAAGCAGAGTTTTTACCTAGGCAAGGGCAGGACCAGATGTGTCACCATAGGAGGTGGCTGTGAGATGCATCATCTGACTCCTGCCCAGCCAGCCATACCAGCTCTACACAACGCTTTCTGCTGAACTCAGGGATGGAAATGGAAGGTGACGCCAAAATTCCTACTTCCCAAGTGTCAGACCTGGGTTTAAACACTGGTCTGTGTCTGCTCTAGTGCATTGAACCGCTGTCATTGTGTAGCCTTGGGCTGCAGGTGGCAGAGCTTGCTGCAGGGCAGGACACATCCACCCCCAGGGTAGCATGGGAGGCTTCAGGCTCCCCTTTCCCTTATTGCCCCACCACAAACTTCCCTTGAGCTGCATGGTTCATCAGGAAGACATCTGGGAGCTCTCTCCTCCTGCTTCTGCCACCTACAGCTGGCTTGGGCCACGAGGAGCCCATAGCCCCCACCAGAAACACTCCTCAGTCTAAACCGCTCACAGGAGCTTCGGAACAAAGGACAAGCAGGAATGTCCTCAGGGATGGAGACTTTGGGGGAAAAGGGAGCAGCTGAAGTTAGAAACACTGGAACAGAAATAACACAGCCCCAGCTCCCGAGGTGCTTACAACCCTTAGCTCCCAGCAAAACCAAGGTGGTTCCCATCTGCCAGGATCAAGCCCTTCACTAACTGTGTTCTTATGGAAAGCCTCTTGCTGGGCCCCGTGAAGTCATTCAGGCTCATTCTGTGGCCACGCTGGAATGCACTAACCAGGAGCTGTTTTGAGGTCAGAAAGGAATAAGTCTTTTGCAGACAATTGATGTTGTTATTAAAAACATCCATGAGAGAGAAGAGGGAGGGGGAGGTCTCTTTCCTGTTTGGGAAAGAGTTTCTCACTGCATCCATCAGGCAGAAGAATTCCGTATGAAAAATTAACCTAAACCAAAAGAGTTTCTGGGGCACACGCGCCTGAGAATGAAACAGCAGGATCAGAGGTTTGGCTCAGAGCAGCATCCAAGACCCAAGCAGAGTCCAGATGAAAGTACAGGGCTCCTCGCTCCAGCCAGTTGCTGTGACTGGAGGAAATGCAGTTTCCTTAAAGGAAATGCAATCTACTCTCTACAACACTTGGGCAAAACTCACCCTTCAGCTGAGGCCCCAGGCAGGTCTCCCACCGAGACAGGCTTGGTCTGAGCCTTGCACAGCCACTGGGACTGCAAGGATGTGGGGATCGCTCCAACAAAGGGAGGAAAACCCCTTAGGATGACAGGATTAAGCCCGTCACCCTCCACAGCATTCATGTTCCAGCCCAGGGCAAGCAGCTTTGCCAGCCCCATCCCACAGCAGTCAGATGTCACCCAAGTGTGACCTGAAAAGCACCCACACTTCTGCGGCCCTGGGAAGCTGCAGCCAGCCTCTCACCATGAGAGCCAAGTCTGGCTCCCCACAGCATTAGCACGACATGGCCCCTGGCACGGGGCTGGCCTGGACCAGCTTTCCCTGAGGTTTCAGCCACTATGAGGGGTCATACATCCAGAGAGCTTCCCATGGGGTCTTGTGATGGACAGGAGGGAGGACAGCCCGGACATGAGCTGACAAGTGTCCCTGGCAGGTTACATTTAAGCTATAGGTGCAACTTCAGGGTGTTTTATGTTCGTGGCTGACTTCAGGATTCGTGGGAACTTGGCTCAGTTCCTGCCCATGTCCAGGCTACTCCATCTCCATGTAAAGCACCCAGTCATGCCCCCTGTCACTGCAGGGTTGGTCAGGGACCAGGCTGATATCCAGGACAGAATGAAGCCATTGAGGTGGTGGGATGGGCAATTGTAGGGCTAAAGTGGCCCATCCTTTGGGCCAAGTGGCATGAGGACGTCTGCTTAAACCACAACATAGTCTCAGCACATCCTTTCTCACCAACACCAGCTCTGCCACTGCCCTGTGGTTTCCTGGGGATGTCTACACATGTGCAGCTCCCATCTGAAGGGATCCAGACGTGCAGCCCTTGCCAGAGGCAGTCTGAGTGTGGAGCTAATTGCCCCTGATAAGCTAATTAAAGAGTTGTGATAAAATCTGCCTGGCTTGTGTAGAAACATGGGGTGGCCCCAGCCTTCCCCAGGACAAGGGGGAAAGTGGCTGCTGGGACACCCCAGGCTCCATCACCCTCTGCACTGGCCCCCATCGCCCCCTCCCCTGCCCTCAAGAGGTTGTCAACACCTTCGCTTGCCCATGGGCTGTCTCGTTGTCAGTGCTCAGTTTCTCCTCTGTCCCAGTGTGGGTTTTGGCAGTGACCCTGGGGTTAGGGGTGCGGGTGCTGGATGTGGCAGGAGCTCCATGGCAACAGCCCAGTGGAGATCAGGGAGCGGGTGTTGTGGTGTTAGGAAAGGGGGAACTCCAGCATCCTCCTCCCACCCCAGGGACCCCACCGCTGGACACATCCATTCCTCAGGTCTTGGCTGAAATGAAAAGCAAAGCTTCCACCACTGAAAACAGCTTTTGCTGCCCTGAAGCACATGCGGCTTCATGTGTTCAGGCGTTCACACCAACATCTCCTCCAAAGACTTGTCCAGTTGCCACGAATGCTGTCATGTTTGGGGATTAATCATCCTCTTCAAACAGTTCTGGCCTTTCCTGGGCCCCCTGCCTGGGTGAAAGAAGCAGCCAGGCTGGCTGAGGCCGTGTCTCAGGACTATGACATGCACGGGAGGTTCAATCCAGCAGAAAAGCTGGGAAATCCCTGTGTTTGACTAGCTTTGATCTGGATTAAATCCCTCAGAAAGAAACAGAGGAACAGGTCCAGGAAGGCCGGGCTGTGTGTTTTGATTACACACCATCAAAGTTTGCCCTGAGTGACCCTTAAAAGTGTGCAGGTAGCCACAGGCTCTGGGCTGGGCGGTGAAGCATTGGTGCATTTCCAGGTGCATCATCCTTGCCTGAGGGGGGCTGTAGGGCCAGATCTGATGTCTTTGCTTCAGGATTGAGTAGATGTCTGCCTGCTTCATCCCTGGTGATGTTAGGTCAGTGGGATCACTCCCAGCCCCAAGCCACCTCTGAGTGGGCTGAGCTGTGCTGAGCCAGGGTGTCCCATGGTGCTGGCAGTGTGTCCATGTTCATGCCCACCCATTTCCTTTGTCCTGTACCACCATGCATTTTTGCCATCCGTGCCCTCAGGACTATGCTCAAACACTGACTTAAGGAAGATCTGACTTAAAGTCCCTGCGTTACATTCATAGAATCACAGAATCCCAGCCTGGTTTGTGTTGGAAGGGACCTTAAAGCTCCTCCAGCCCCAACCCCTGCCACGGGCAGGGACCCCTTCCACTGGAGCAGCTTGCTCCAAGCCCCTGTGTCCAACCTGGCCTTGAGCACTGCCAGGGATGGGGCAGCCACAGCTTCTCTGGGCCATCACCCTGGGCCAGCGCCTCAGCACCCTCACAGGGAACAGCTTCTGCCTCAGAGCTCAGCTCAGTCTCCCCTGGGGCAGGTTCAAGCCATTGCCCTTGGCCTGGCCCTACAGGCCCTTGTCCAAAGCTCCTCTCCAGGTTTCTTGTGCACCCCCTTTAGGTACATTGCCCAGTAGGTCCCGTGACCACAAAGAAACTTGTATTTCCAGTATTCTTTCTGTAAGGGGCCTAACACCTCTGCAATCCCACGCTCTAACCTTTCCATGCCTTGATTTTGCCATTTATAAAAGTATATAGCAACTGATTGTGAGGACAGGCACATGCAAAACACAAAGGTCCTTGAGATGCTGGCATCTCAGGAGCACAAGGGCTGTTGAACAATCAGGTGACAGCCTATCCCTTACAGCAGCACAGCCCCGTCTCTGGGGTGAGTTTTCAGCCAGCACAGACTATCACTAGTCAGCTGTGAAGCAGGCGAAAGGAAAAATAACACATCCCATGGCAGTCAGAGGGAAAGTGAGAAGGTGAAATACCATGTTCCAGATGGATCTGTGTGTGGGACACCCAAGCTGACAGTCCTTCCTTTGCAGAGGGTGGGATATGACCTTTCAGTGTTCACAGGTGCTGAGGTCTTGATGTTAAACAGTGCAGGACAAGGCAGGACGGTCCCATTCACACATGGGACCGCAGTGCTGCCTTCTGCAGGGACCCCCGCAGCTGGCAGAGGATGCTGTGCTCATCCCCCCTGACCCAGGAGCCCAGGCAGCAATCAACACTTCTGCCCAGAGCCTGTTACAGAAAGCCATTACCAGTAGCACTGCTGCCCTGATAAGGCAGGATGAGCCTGTCAGCCTTTGATAAACCCCCATCTCCGGGAAAACGAATCACCAGGGCCTTGCAGGGGAGCCCCGGGACTGCCCAGCCTGGCCAGGAGCACCCAGCAGGGATCTGCCATCCCACAGTGGTGGGGGCAGCAGGCCAGACAGCTGGTCCCAACACCTCTGTGAAATACTTTCATGTCCTTGCTGATGCTAAGGCTGATTGGGAGGTCAGGCACATGAACTGGAGCTTTCAGATCCCCCGATAGCATCCCAGTGATAAGATAGCTCTGTTTACTGTGGTGCAGGCACAAAGCACAGCTCTGCCCACAGCCCTGGGGGTGCGAGCCTCCCTGAGCAAACAGGCCCTGCAGCTCTTCACACCTGCCTGGTGTTTGGAGCCCAGCTCGGAGCGGGTGCAGGGTCCAGGTTCATGGGGGATGGATGCTCCCCCCATCAGCTGCCGGGATTCGTGTTCAGAACTGTGTGGCTGCAGGGTTAGCTCAGGTTTTGGGAGCAGGATTAAGATCTCTGTTGAGGTTTCCCAGGTAGAGCTGAATTCTTGTAACTCCTCTGACATCTTTTCTGCAGCCCCACAACAATTCTGGCTCCTGTTACCAAGAGCTCTCAGCCTCTCTCACAATAAAAGCTCTCCAAGCACACACCTGCTTCCAGAAAGGGAAACTGAGACACAGCGGTGTTAGGCGGCTTGGCCAGGATTGTGCTGGGCTCAGTCTCAGGGCCATGGCAGGACCTTCTCTGCATCTGGTGGAGTGAATCTGTGTGCAAGAGTGCAGGGAAGGGGATGGTGCCGCTGTGTTTGTCACATGAAGTGTGGGCCCATGTGCTGGTGGAACACGCTGCACTGGGAGGCATGGTGGTGGCAGGGGTGGGCTTGCAAAAGGGGAGAGCTGACTCTGCTGGTTACCTTAGCATTGACAGCTGCTGAATTTGGGGGTGTTTGTGGAGCAGGAAAAAAGGCAGAAGAGAGGGAACAAATACATGTGCCAGCGATCAGCTCCACACCTTCCTCTAGCCTAGGGATGCCCCTGGTTTCAGTCACTGCAGGACTGATTGAATGGGAATTAATTTGCGGCAATCGTCTCCTGCATTTCATTGGCATAACGGGGTGTTGTGTTGGTGCCTAGCCCCAGGCTCCTGGAATTGTGTTTCCCGCGTACACCAGAGCACTTTGCAGTTTTGCAGGGGCTCAGGCCCTTGTCAGGGCTGTTTGCTGATGAACCAAGCCAGCCACAATTCATTAGGGAGCCTCACTGACAGAAAAAGAGACCCACCATGCAGCGTCTACTTATTTTGAACCAGTGGTGCTTGAAGACACTGGTTCCTCAATGCAAAGCACCTGATGCAAGAAACCAGTCATACAAAGCACTCATCTGTTTGAGAATCATAGAATGGTTTGGGTTGGAAGGGACCTGAAAGCTCCTCCAGCTCCAACCCCTGCCATGCACCGGGACCCCTTCCACTGGAGCAGCTTGCTCCAAGCCCCTGTGTCCAACCTGGCCTTGAGCACTGCCAGGGATGGGGCAGCCACAGCTTCTCTGGGCCATCACCCTGGGCCAGCGCCTCAGCACCCTCACAGGGAACAGCTTCTGCCTCAGAGCTCNGGGATGGGGCAGCCACAGCTTCTCTGGGCCATCACCCTGGGCCAGCGCCTCAGCACCCTCACAGGGAACAGCTTCTGCCTTAGATCTAACCTGAACTTCCCCTGTTTCAGTTTGAACCCATCACCCCTTGTCCTATCCCTACAGTCCCTGATCACTACAGTCCCTCTCCAGCACCCTTGTAGCCCCCTTCAGACACTGGAAGCTGCTCTGAGGTCTCCACGCAGCTTCTCTTCTCCAGGCTGAACAGCTCCAATGTTCTCAGTCTGTCTCAATACAGGAGATGCTCCAGCCCCTGAGCATCCTCGTGGCCTCCTCTGGACTTGTTCCAACAGCTCCATGTCCTTTTTACGCTGAAGACACCAGAACTGCACACACTGCTGCAAGTGGGATCTCACGAGAGCAGAGGGGCAGGATCATCTCCTTTGACCTGCTGGTCATGCTCCTTTCAGATCAATTTTGAAATGCATTAGTTCATATATCAAGGTTGGAAAACAATGTCAAGATTTGGGTGACTCAGCCTCAGCTCCAGCAGTGTAGGGTGGCTCACGACTCTGATCTCTTGCCTGTGTGTCCTTTCTGACACAGCCACAGCTTTGCAGTTGGGGACGGCATGGGTAGAGGCAAGTTTTCTGTCCCTCCTGGTCTGACCTGCAGGCTGGGCAGGATCACTGTGTTGAGGAGCATGTCCTCACCAGGGAAGGAGCCACAGAGCAGAAGAGGCTCAGCACAGGCCATTGCCCTCATGGCCAGCCCCTCCACAGCAGCGCGGATGCTTGGCCCTACTCTGCCGGGTGGAAACCAATGTGCTGAGCTGCCAACTGCTCCCCTGAGCCAGCTCAGCCTCAGAAAGAAACCAAAACCCTTCCCCAGAGCCATCATCTGTCAATTTGTGTCACTGTCTCGCATGGCAAGTGGCCAAGCTGAGGTTTGTAATTCATGGGGAAGGGGCCACAGCAACCTCTACTGAAGCAGCCTCACCCTCCATCTCCCAGGGCTGGAGCAGCATCTATAGACACTGGCAGGACCATCCCCTTGGAGAGGCCCTCTTACTAGGGCTTTAGTCCACGCTGTAACACAGCAGCTCTGTGGGTCACTAATGGCAGCTTCCTTTCCTGGCTCCAGGAATGATGTTGTCTTCTGGGCAAGGGTCCCCTTTTCCTTGCTGGCACAGAGCTGGAGGGGCCTGAGGTTGTAAATACACAGGTGCAGCCACTGCCACTGCCTGGGGAGATATGCAATGAGGTCCTGGCAGAGGGGAGGGAAGGCAGCACCGAATCAATGGCCAGGAAAGGACAAAAGGATCATTAAAGGAGAAAGCAGTAGGAGAAAGCACGGCTTCCAAAGGGAAATCCTGTGGGAACTGTTCTTCAGAGTGGTGTTTCTGGTGCAGCAGCACAGGGACCTGGACTCTGTGTGTCCATGGGTTACGCACAGTTTCGTGGTGGAAGATTGGGAAATGATTGAGGGTTAAAACCACAACTTGCTCCTGAACACGCTTTGTTTGTTTTAAACAGCCCGACCTCACAGGTTGAATTAGCACAGCCAGAGGGGCACTGACACACGAGTACCCAGGCATTTTAAGCTGGATCTGCCCTGTAGGAATCACAGCCTGAGCGAGATTGAAACTGGTTTATATTGCTTTTCACCCCTCGGGTGTCAGGGCACCATGACCATGTTTCCCGGTTCCTTGGGGCAGTGATGGAAGCAGAGTTAAGGCTGTTTGTACCCCTGGTCCTTTTAGGCTGAGCAGTTTTAATACAGATTCTAAAAGCTCATGACTCTTTGCTGGTTCGTTGCATTATCAGGCCTTTTGCATTGTGAGCAACCTTTGCTCTGAATGTGAAAGTTCTTTCAATATCTGATTCTGCTCTGGCATTAACCCTCAAGTGGCTGATAGACTCCTGTATCAGAAATATAGCAAAACAGACAGGAATATGTGCTGGGCTGGGGCAGCAATGGCCTGTGCACCACATGTGCACCGGATGTGCTGGCTCCTGTCCTGGGCCGATGCTGGAGCATCACTTTGAGGTTTGCAGTGTTCAGATCCCCATCAACATGTGCCCTTCTACTGAGCTGCAGAGCTCTGGTTTTACAAAAGCACAAAAGTATTGATGAGACCAAACACTTGGGTCTGGGATGCTGCTTTTGGCATCTTGAAAAGCATTTCCTCAACGTGCCGCAGTTCACAACTCGCTGAGGTTAGCACACTGGGCAGGTAAGCACCATGGCGAGGGATAGAAACGAGAAAGGTCTTCTTGAAGTGCAAGCCCTGCAGCAGTTGGAGGAAAGCTGCTGCTGAGATCTGTACCAGATAAGAGGGAAACCACAAGGCCAGAGCCTAAGTGGATAAATTGTTCCCAAGTGGATTCCCCTCAAACTCTAAACAAACATCGACACTTTACTCACACCTCAGGCTCAGTGGGGTGGTCAGAGGGGGCCTCTGGGCTTCCCCTGATAACCCAGAGGCTGTCGGGTGAGCTCTGCCCTTAGCTCCTGCCTTCGGATGGCATCTGGATGAATTACCGGATGCAAACAACTCCTTTCAAAGTATTTACAACTTTGGGAGGCTGGATTTGGATGGTGCAATTGAATAAAGCAAGCTGCTGACAGCTTGGTATAATCTCCAGGGCTGAAATAAAGAGTTCACTTCCCGACTTTTTCTTTCTCAAAGGAATGAAGCATTTAGCTCTTCCCAGGCTGAAGCTTAACTGCAAACTTCCTGCACAACCTGATTTGCAAAGGAAATCTGATCAAATCCCATAGCTCCTAAAGAAAAGGGAGCTCTTCCTACATCCCCCAGGATGTGCCTGTGAGCACCATTGCTCCATGGGCAGTGCTGGGACCTCAGCAGGGAAGCCTGGCACATGCTCTGCCTGTGTTCTTCCCAGCCATTGATCAACCCCCAGGTGAGGTCCACTGGGACCTCTCACCCCACCTTTAGAGTCCTTGAGGCAGGCTCATGATGTAGACTAGGAGGCTGAAGCCCTCATCTCCAAGCAGGAACTCTAAATGGAAGAAGACTTGAGCCTGCACTTAAGAGCAGCCCATGTCCCTTCCCAGCACACTCGCTGGAGAAAACAAGAATGATTTACATCCCCAGGCACTTTGAGTACAACCACGTGTGCTGCACCAGGGGCTAGGCTTGCTTTGTGATTTCCATCCTGTATTGAGTAAGACTGCCTTTGTCTTGGGATAAAATGCCTTGGATGAGAGGCTGTCACAAATCTCAGCATTTCAATGCAGACAGGCCCACAGGTTTCCCATCTATCCTCACTGCCAGTCAGCTGCCTGGTGGCTTTCAAGGAGCCATCACAGGTCACTGGAGATGCTTTTGAAGGCTCAAGGCAGGAATACAGAAATCAGTGGGACCCAAGCAGCTGTTTGCCACGTGTGCCTGCAAGCAATGGAGAGATCACCACTGCTCAGAGACTGTTAAAATCTGGCTCATAATGAACATCTCAGGGCTGTAAATCTCCCAGGAGTAAGTCTTGCTCTTGCTCCTCTAATGCTTCCTGCAGGGTCAGAAATCCCATGTGGACAGGCAGGGAATACCTAGAGAGATTTTGGTGCTCCAGTCCAGTCTGGAATCAATAAATGTGGAAGGGGATGCATCCATCAAGCTCTGCTCTTTCGCATTTGCTTCTCCTATCCACTCCTTGCATCTGCTACAAGTTCACCCTTCCTGCTGATGGTCTGCTGATGGCCATGGCAGGGAAAGGGTCCATTGAGGAGATCGGATGTACAGAGGTGAATCTCCTACTGCAGGCCAGAAGGAGCACTGGTGGTTGGCACTGCCACACTCAGCACCGGAGAGACCACATCAGGCCAGGCATCGACTGTCCTGCCTCCACAGCTGTGGTGTTGAGCTTGGCCTGGTCAGTGAAAATCAGATCTTAGGGAATTTAGCTGCAGAACTTCACCAACTGCGACCAAACATGTCCCCTCTTTTCAATGACTTAGAAACTTGGCCAAGCTTGAGCAGTTCTTAAGAGAGACAGAAAGACACATCCCTACCAGGGAGCAATGTTTTTCTTTTTAAGCCTTGGCTTCAGATACAAGAGCAATAGATTTTCTTTAGGGGAAGTCATCCCCAGATTTGTTAGCATTGGCACAGAACTGTTTTTCACAAGCCTTGTTTCTCATTAACAGCTGAACCATTTGAGCAGGAACTTTTCTAGAAGCATTCAGCCTGACATGGACACTCGCTCCCACACATTTCAGCCCAAACAGGCAGCTTGGCATTTTTTGATGTGAAAGAAAGCAAGGATCTTACCATTGGAAATCTCAGGCAGGTGTAAACGTTGCCGTCACCAACTTGGGCTTCAGCATCGCAGAGCGTTGTTATACTTCACTGGACCAGTGTTGATGTGGGGACATCTCCAGTCCCTGGGACACGCAGGGGTTTGGGAACTGAGCGAAGTGGGACGTGAAGGGCACTTGAGGTGTGCAGTATCCACAGGGATGTCCTGCATCACCCTGAAGCCACCTAATCCAGAGCTTCTCTGCAGAATTGCCATTCCTCACGTTTTTCATACATGGAAAAGCCTCTTTTTCCCAAACCCCTTTCTGTGCCACCAGGAGGATTTTCTGAGTGTCTCTCCTCAGAAATCCCTCTCTCTCTCTTCACCTCCATTTGCAGTTTGGCCTTTCCTTGCTTTCAGGGGAGTTTCTTGTGTGTGGAGAGGGGTGAGAACCATTTGGCCTCTTGGGGAGCAGGTCAGAGTGAGGGGGGCTGCCCAGAAAGCTTTCAGCTCCAGCAGAAGGAGACCACTAAGAATGGGCCTTTCCTTCCCACCCTTTCCAGTGTACACTTGCTTTTGTTGCAGCCAGGTTTGCGGCTCTGGTTTCATGGACAATGCCAGCCACAACTGCCTATTCTGTGCTGTGTCCACACACTTTTCTCTATCTTTTTGCTCTGACTGTCAGGAAAACCTGGGCCCTGGCACAGACACTGCGTGTCCCCCTCGCAGCCACAGCACCAGGGTGGCTTTCCCCTTCAGAGGGTTAGCCTGAGCAAACCAAACCCGTTTTGACCCTGCTCCTTACCCAGACTCGTCAGTGCATGAAAAGGAATCTCCCCAGTTCGGACAGTGTCCATGCACCCCAGGGGACATCCCTGCAGGGCTGCACTGCCCAGGATCACTCACCAGGCATAGTCATAGAATCATAGAGTCATAGAATCATAGAATCATAGAATCATAGAATCATAGAATCATAGAATCATAGAATAATTGAATCATAGAATCATAGAATAGTTCGGGTTGGAAGGGATCTTAAGATCATCCAGTTCCAACCCCCCTGCTATAAGCAGGGACACCTCACACTAACCCATGGCACCCAAGGCTTCATCCAACCTGGCCTTGAACACTGCCAGGGATGCAGCCCATGTGGGACCCAAGGGGTCCGGCAGCATGCAGCCGTGTGGGACTCATCCAGCAGCTCTAGGTGCGTGGCAGCTGATCCCAAACCTCAAACCAGTCAGTGTGAAGGAATGTGATGCTGTGGGGGACCTGGGACACCCTCCTGCTGTCTCCTTCGGGGCTTTCTCTTCACCTCTCAGCCCAGCAAGCAGGCAGGTCTCTGCTGGCTCTGGCCGCTCGCCTCTGTTATCCTCCCCCTTTGATTTAAGGGTGGCTGTTTCCTTAACCAATATGGCCCTCACAAATACTATCCCTGAGGATATTTTGCTGCCCTGGGAGCAAAGTCCTTTCTCATATGGGCATGGCCAGGGTGCCCCTCTCAGGAGCTGGGAAGATGCACTTGAGGCTTGCTCAGGCAGAAGGGAAATAATGGCTCAGGCTGAACTAGCAAATCCCTGACCAAAAAAACTTATCTGAGGAAAGGACAGTTTTAAAGAGACTGAGATTCCTCGTAAATCCAAGTCAAATTTAGAGATCTCTTTCAGGCCCTGGCTTCTTCTCTCCTCCCTTTTCCATTCCCCCTCCCCTGAATTATTGTTCACAAAAATTAAAACAGAATGTTTGGGGTTTTTGTTTCTTTAAAAAGCAATTTGCATTTTGAAAATTGCCAAAATATAAGTTTTGGAAGGGTGGGGTCTTTTGAAAAGGCAGCATTGTCATTGCTGAATGAAAACCACGGAGAGGAATGTGTCCTGGGAGATGCAGAGCACTGGGATGTGAGGCCTGGGGGACAGGACAGCAGCACAAAAGACCACAACTACAGTTCCCACCGCACAGCTCCAGCACCTCCCATTCACATATCTCCATTCGTTCTCCCACATGGAAAATCCTGCCTGCCTTGACCTTCTTCCACAGATTCATTTGGCCAAGACACAGTTTTTAATGTGGAGATGCTTCTGCTGTGGTTCCTTCACTTATCTTGAATCCAGAGCTTTCCTCTTTTCCACCCCGACCTCATCCAGATTCCTAAACATCTGCATTTAAATGATACCTGGTTACTTATATCATAGCCTGTCAGCCCAGGTGAGACTGTTGGATGAGGAACTGTACATCTGTGTGCAATAAAGTTAGCGAACAAAAGGCTTGTGAGGTCCTTGGCAAAAGAAGAGAAAGAAGAGAGCAGGAGACAGCAACGCCGGGCTTATCCAAGCATTTGGAGCCAAAACCTTTTATTGGGGAGGTCTCAGCACCTGGCACATGTTCTTCCCATAGCTGGGGCTGCAGCCCATGCAGGGGTGTCCTCTCCACTGGCTGAATAACAAAGCGTGGGGAGCATAGGTGATGCCAATACTGGGAGGTGATTTTTATAGCAGCTGGCGCAGGCATTCATAGAAAGAAAAGATGGGTTGCTAAAGAGCCACTTACTGTGGCAGAGAAATTCAAACCAAGAAGCAATGGCTGGAAATTAAAGCCAGGCCAATTCATGTCAGGAAGGAGGCAAAATGCTTTAGCACAGCAGGGGATTAACCACTGGGCAAGGCACAGGGTGGGCAGGAGCCGCATTTCCTGAGCTACTCTGTCCAGGGAAACGTGGCTGGGAGAGCTGCACACCCTGCCCGCGGCACCAGCACCACATGCAGATCTGGAGCTGGGTTCCATAAGCATCACGATCTGCTGATGGGTTCCTGTTGGTCCTAATGGCCAGCTCCAGGCAACAGTGGTGTGACCAGGCATTGTCTGCATAAGCATCTTTGGGCCCCCACTGCTGGTTTTCTCTGAGGGGGCAGGACCAGCGTGATGGATCCCATCATGACATGTACCAGCATCGTCCCCAGCAAGGACTTTCTGATGCCTAGATGGGACATTAAATTCATTGCCCTAATTCTTTCATTCCTATGCCCTATTGTCAGGAAAAAACAGGATGGCTATTTTCCATCTGTCACACCAGGCCTCTCCCACTGGGCATCTGCAAACACATCAGGCTACATACAGATGGAGTGGCCAGCTAGCCCTGGTTGGTAGCCAGCAGTGCCACTGGCCACTCAGCACCCAGGCATTCAAGGGGAGCCCAGGAGACAGTAATTTCAACTAAAACCACTCTTTTAGCTGGTTTGGCATCTTCTGTCTTCACAAACAGGTGGATTAGGAGGGGGTGAATGATGGAAAAGCACCATGTGATGGGGTTAGGAGGCACTTGTTGCTCAGCAGATGTGCTCAGAGCCCTGGGAGTGCAGCTGAAAGGAAGGGACAGAGCCAAGGCTGAGCTAACAGAGCCAAACAAACCTGAGCAGTCACAGTGGAGAAGTGGCCATCACTGCCTGGCTGCTCGGGATGCTTGTGGGGAGTTCACAGGGAGGCCCAGTGCAGGGATGCTGGCTATGGAGAGGGGCTATGGAGAAGGGCTTCTCAAGCCTACACCTTCTTCTCCCAGCTCACTCGCTTCTGAGGCTACACAAATGAGGTCCTCTTCTCTGGATGGGGACAGGGACAGCTGTTTTAGGGAGCAACATGCAGCTTCTTGTGAGGTTCAGCCTCTTCTCTTCTCCAGACACTGGATTTTCCCATCCCTGGAAGATCAATGGATCGGGGGAGCAGGGCAGCAGGCAGCTCTGCACACTCCACTTACTCCTCCACATTCCTGCGCAGCTTCGGCCTGGTGGGACCAGTGGAAATAATTGCAAGGATCTTGAGAAAACCCCTGGAGTTTTGCTTTCCTGGCTTTGCAAAAGCATTTCTGCTTATCAAGCAGCCCAGGGAACTGTGAGCATTTTCACTCAGTCTTCGGGTGGGCTCAGCTTTGAATGTTAAAAAGGGATTTGCCAATGCAAGTCTTGCAAAACACTCAAGTATCAAGTCCAGCGCTCCTAAAAAAGGAGTTTTAGGAGGAAGTGAGCTTTCATGCTCTTTGGAAACATGCATTTCTACCAGATTTAAGGAAGAATGAGGTCTTCTTGAGGCCATGCCACCCCCTGGAGAAATGCCTTCTCATGTTGGTCAACAGGGACTAAATCCTGTGGTTTGCAGCACCAAAGGCAGAGCTGCCAGTGAGCCTTGAGGTTTTGAATGATGGAGATGTGGTCACAGGCTACAACAGGGATGACAGACCCTCAGGCTGAGGGACTTAAATCTTCAGCTTGAGCTGAGCCCTGAGGCAGAGCCATGATGCAGGTGTTGCCTTGGTGGTTAGCTGCATCTAAGAGGACATCCTTCATGCTGCAGGCCTGATGCGCCTCTCAGCTGGTCCACACCTGAGGGAAGGCTCTGTAGGGAACCATCACTCAGCCCTGAGGCCTTTCTGTATTTGAAGTATTGGGACTTCAAAACTGACACCTCCTTTCCGAAAGCTCAGCTCGTGTGTTCTGCAGGGCAAGAATCGCCTCCAATCCCCTATTAACCTGCCCGAGGGGGACTGAGCTGAGCTCTGAGGCAGAAGCTGTTCCCTGTGAGGGTGCTGAGGCGCTGGCACAGGGTGATGGCCCAGAGAANAGACAAGTATTGGGACTTCAAAACTGCCACCTCCTTTCCAAAAGCTCAGCTCGTGTGTTCTGCAGGGCAAGAATCGCCTCCAATCCCCTATTAACCTGCCCCAGGGGAGACTGAGCTGAGCTCTGAGGCAGAAGCTGTTCCCTGGGAGGGTGCTGAGGCGCTGGCCCAGGGTGATGGCCCAGAGAAGCTGTGGTTGCCCCATCGCTGGCAGTGCTCAAGGACAGGTTGGACACAGGGGCTTGGAGCAAGCTGCTCCAGTGGAAGGGGTCCCAGTGCATGGCAAGGGTTGGAGCTGGGGGAGCTTTAAGGTCCTTTCCAACCCAAACCAGTCTGGGGGTCTATAATTCTATGTTCTGTACAATGCTGTCTGTGGTGCAGCCATCCTGGTGACAGGATCTCCTTGGCATGCCATGAGAAAATGAGAGCATAGCTGCACACTCCTGGCAAAGCACAAAGTGCTTTTCCTGAGAGTGAGATGGAAGTGGAAGAACCTACAAGGGGGGATGCAGAAAGCACCTTGAGCATGTTCCTGCACTTCTTTTAGCTGCAAACAGGGTATTCATGTGCATTCACAGCATCAGCAAATGTGTCCAGGTCTAAACTGCAGTAATTCCCTCTGCAGGCAGGAGCTGTGTCTCCAGTCTCCTTGATGGCTCCCTCCTGTCCTGGGAGATGACAAATGCATGCACGGGCTGGTGGGCTCATCTAAGGCAAGGCAAACCCAGCGCAGTCCTGACCCTGCTCACTGTCAGGAATCTCACTTTCTCACGGCGGGCAAACCGCTCCCAAGCCTCTCCATTAGCACGTTGGTGACTGCTTCTCCTGCTCTGCCAGCGTGTGGTGGGGACATGAGTTGGGCATCACTGTGTTAGGAATTCAGGTAGCAAAGCACGGAGGGAACAGCATCCATCCCGCTGGTTGGATGTGCCTGGAGGGTTTTGCTCTCCCTTTTGCTTTCGCGTCGTGAGTTTAGCTGGGGATTGTTCCTGATAAATAATCCGGAACTGCACTGTAATTTTCTGGTCTGAAATTTGATAATTAAGCAAATATAACATGTCTTTGTCTTGGGTAAGCACCATAAGGTAAACAGGAAGGAATGAGGGATTAAGATGTCTGTACTCTAAAGGAAGGTGACAAGCCCAGAGCTGTGACACCTTCGTGCTGAGCCAAAGAGGCCCAGCTGTGGGTTGGCATTGCACAGATGCATTGTTCAGGAGTGAAGAGCAAATAAAAGCAAAGGGAAAAGAAAACAAGCTATAAAATTCTCAGCAAAGCACAGAGCCCCGGTCTCTGCCTCTTGATGTTCCAGTGACAGCTCTGGGGAGAGGCAGGAGAGGGGTCGAGCTTTTGAAGTCCTGTCCTTTGCAAAGGCCCCCTGTTAAAACAGTCCTTGTGTTGACATTAGGTTGCATATGGTGGGGACTCTCCAGGCAGGTTCAGTCACAGCACATGCAATCAAAGCAGAGGGGGACTTTTTGGTGTTTGACGACCTGGGCGTCAGGATGGCCCTGTCCCAGTGGTGGGGTGAGATGTAGAGCCAGAAGTGAGGCTTTGTTGGCCTGTTCAGGCATATAGAGACATAACAGAACCCTGTGCTATGTGTACCAAGCACGGGAGGGACAGGGAAGAAGTTACCTAGGAAAGGTTTGAAATTATATCTGGAGTTCAGACACACGTGTGTCAGGACTGGTGAGAGTGGGAATACTGGGAACATTCGCAATGAGGGGGTTTCACAGCTGCTTGGAGGGGATTGTACCAAGAGTAGCATTATGGAAGTGTTCAAGGCCAGGCTGGATGGGGCTTGGAGCAGTCTGCTCTAGTGGAAGGTGTCCCTGTTCGTGGCAGGGGTTGGAACTGGATGAGCTTTCAGGTCCATCCTAATTCAAACCATTCCATGAGTCTATGACTCTATGAAGCACCACAGTGCAAGAGCAGTTGAGAAGGGAGATGAGCAGCGCTTGCATGGGACAAAACGCTTGCCACAAAGCTGGAGGAGCAGCTGAGGGCTTGTGCACTGCCATTTCCTAACGATGAATGGGCTCCCTGCCCTCACAGCTCTGCCTGCACCCAGCAGTAAGAATAAGGAGAGGCAAAAGGCGCATTTGTTGCAAGTCACTGTGGTGAAAAGAGGTCTCAGCAACCTCAGCTTTCCCTCCAAAATGCTGGACTCACCACACAGAACCGGCCAAGGAGGGATGTGGGTTAGCAGTTGACTTCCCATAGCCAGAGGTGCCACCAGCGCATCCCATCCTTTGAGATCCCGGTCAGCCCCTGAAGGTGCCCAGCCCCATGCACATGGGCTCTCCTGGGCTTGGCACCTCCATGCCAGTGCAGATGCTGATGCTCTCCTCTCTTCACCTCTCTCAGCCTGCAACTGCAACCTGCACGCCCGGCGGTGCCGCTTCAACATGGAGCTCTACAAGCTGTCCGGGCGCAAGAGCGGCGGCGTGTGCCTCAACTGCCGGCACAACACTGCTGGGCGGCACTGCCACTACTGCAAGGAGGGCTTCTACCGGGACCTCAGCAAGCCCATCTCCCACCGCAAAGCCTGCAAAGGTACCGGGTTGGGGTTAGGGTTGGCTGGGACCACACAGCTCCTTCTTCTTCAGCCACGTCCTGCTGCTCCTGCTTCCGCAGCTCCTGCTCCCTCCGAACTCCTCCTGCTCCTCCCTCTCTCAAACCAGTCCCTTGAAAGGAGTTCTCTCGACACCATGTTCCTTGCCATCACCTCTCCCTGGTGTAGACAAGAAGTCCTCACTGCTGAGGATGACTTCAAATTATTTCAGGTTCTATTATTTAAAACTTGTGCTACATCCGCTCCGATAACCGCAGACAACTTGGCCATCACCCAGGTAAGGGCAGAGCTGCATGAATTCCCAGGTATGGGGTCAGATGTAGTGTCTGTAAATTAGCCCATCTCCTGCTCCCATCCTCCGCGCTCGCCCCAGTGTTGCTCGGGGACAGGCAGCACTTAACCCATGCACACAGCATCCCACAATGAATGGGGGAAAGGCGAGAACAGTAAAACAGGAATTGAGTTCACTTTGAGCTCCACAAATGGGGTTTTTTGATGCTTCCTCTTCTCCTGCCATGGCCATCAGGGTGAGCAGGGCTTGGAGCTGGAGCAGCAATAAGAGCAAATTGTGCAAGTGACCTCTTTTAACTCTCGGATGTCTGCTGGAAGAGATTTAAATCCTGAACCTCAGACACAGCTAAAAGAATCAAGCAAACATTCAAAAACCAGATTAGAAGATGCTGAGGCTTCCTGCAGAAAGCTTCATCTCTTTTCTCTCCAAGGATGTGTTTCAATGAGAAACGGAAAGCTTTTTTGGCCTGAGCTGGGTATTTTTGTCTGGAAAGCTTTGGGTCTTCAGCATTCCCAATTTTTTAATGAGAACACTTCTTCATGTTTTCGTTTAGCTTTGGGGTATTTTTTGTTTTATTTTGGGTTGTTTTTATTTCCACTGAGAACAAACACACTGTGTGCCAAAGCAGAAAAAGAAATCACAGCTTTAGATGGCCCAGCTTCCCCCTTTTCACCTTATGAAGGCTATCTCAGTGAGCCCTTTTCAACCTGCCCTGTATGGAGGTTACTTACAGCTCCAGCTCCAGCCTACAAGGGCTGATGGGATGTGAACCCAGCCTATGGCTCTGGAGGAGGAGGACAGGAGCTGCCTTTTTGGGCAGAGCCACTTCCCAGGCCATCCCCAACACCCATATCCCATCCGGACTCCACTCCGGTGCAAGCTGCCAGCCACTCCCAAATGGGTTTGTGTCCTAATCGTGTTCATGTTTGTGCTTTCTCAGCCTGGCTGCAGCTGAAGGAGCAGTGCATTAGGTTGAGGCAAACAAAGGGAGATTGTGAAGGCTTCCCTGGAATGGGCCGGGCAGTGCTGCAAGCAGGCATCCATCACCCTGGGCAGTGGCATGCTCACACTGGCACTTGCTGATGACCAGAGCTTGATTCTCATTGACCTTCCTGCTCCCCAGAAAGGGTTTTGGGGTGGTGGTGGGAATTCCCTGCCCTCCACAAGCACAGCTCACTTCTTCCCAGGGCTCTGGTTTATCCTGGCTGCCTCCTCAGCATGGGAGCTCCCGGGGATCTGGTGGGATTTGTGGGAGAGAAGTGCTTTTTCCTAGCCACCAGATCACTGTGCATCAGTAGGGATCTGCACAGGGGCACAGCCCAGGGAGGGGGTGCTCAGCTGGAGGGTAGGGCAGATCCCATCTCCTGTCCATCCCCAGCTTTTCCACCCTAGGAAAGGCAGTCCCTGCCCTGTGTTGGCAGTGATGACCACACGTACCCTTCTCTGTCTCATTGACTTCAGGATTTCCTAGGACCTTCCTTGCTCCTCCTTTTTACAGCTCTCCTCTTCAGTGAGGCAGCCTGCTCCCCATCTCCTGCCCATTTATCCTTGCTGTTCCCTGGCTTGTAGCACAGTAGTTGTACCCCAAAATCACAGCTAAGTGCAGGTGGTACCTGTGGGTGGGAGACCTCAGAGCCACGCTGTGCCTCGGTTTCCCCAAACAAGCATGCAGGAAGGTGGCCTTCAGGAGGCACTCGGCACTGCTGGAAGGGTGAACTTCCCAATTGTTGGGTCATTCACTCCATTAAATGCTCCTTGCAATTGTCCTTTTTCCATCTCCTGCCTCCTGCTCTTGAAATCTGAGACCGCCAAATTTAAATAGCTTTCCAGCCCCCCATGGTTTCTAACAAAAATGTGGCTATTGGAGCTAACAGATACAAAGGTATGTAATAAATATGCTGATGCATGAGCAGCTCCCCGACCCACAGCCTATTAGCACAATTTCACAGTAGCTGGGATGGTTTATTGTCGCCGTAATCCATCGTCCTATACAAAAGCAAGCGAAATGAAGTTTCCTGCAGCAAAGGCATTCCTTTGAAACTGCGTTTTCCTGAGCTCTGCTCGGACACAGGGGATTTCATGTTCCCTGGTTTGCTTCCCGGACTCAGGGGCTCTTCTGAAATGATTGTTGGGAACAAACTTTCGAGTGCTGGTTTTGAAGGCATTTCTAAACCACATTTTTAAACCCAAACCCTGCCATGTAACAACCTCACCATTTCCCCTTTGATAACAGTATTAATTCATCATCTCACCCAGCCATCTGCCGATGGGCAAACCTCTCCCAGAGTCTCATCTTGACCAAATGTGTTTAGAATTAAGGAATTAACCATCCTGTAGCATCTGCCATCTCCCTCGCAGTCGCCTCATGTCTCATCTCACCCAGCAGACTGTGTTTTCTCTGTAGGACTTGATTCTTTCAACCACCTCATTGCTCCGTTCATGTCCCACGCATAACAGGTTTAAACAAATGCATCTCCTAGAGCCCTGGTGCCTCATGAGCCAGTCGGGAGCTGCCAAGGAAGCATGCAGCATGCTTACCCCGCCGGCAAGCGGGCACAAGCTCGGGTGAGCTCATTGCAAATGGTCCATGAAAGAACTGCCAAAGAGACTTTGGTATTAATTCAGCCTAACAGACTCATCCAGCTAAACTGACTTTCCTCTCATCTGTGCTTCCCATCTCTCATCCCATCCTGTGCACTGTGTTATGTACCTCAATTCATAAAGCATCTAACATCAGAAAATCACCGAGGCATGGCTCGCGTTATTCCCCACAGTTGGGTTTGTTATTTGTGCAAAAATAGCAGGAATGTTCGCACAAGGTCAACCTTTTCCTTTTCATTTTAACGTGGGGGAAAAGAAAATGCCCCAGAATTGTGTGTGCGTCACAGGGCACGGTGTGAGGCTCAGGCAGCAAAGGGGGAGCAGAAATTGGCGCTGGGCAGTGTCCTCCTGCCCCAGCAGAGAGCTGGGTGCTTTCCTAATGCCAAAAGGATAATGATTTTTAATTAAAGCATTTTGTGTGTGATCAGGGTTTGTCTCGGCAGCACAGGTGAAGGATTTACGGGTTACTGTCACCCTGATGGTTATAAGCACTGGGGCCTAGCCACGTTCCTCCCCTGCTCCATTTATTTCCTTGCAAGCCTGATAAACCGTTGACAGTCCCCAGCGATGCCCTGTTGCAGAGCCAGCAACAGGCAGAGCAGGGCATGGAGTCTGCAAACCACATGCAAAGGAATTGATGACAGATGGAGCGGAGATATTGCGTGAAGTGGCAACGCTGGGAATGAGCCAGTGCCTGCCAGGCTGGAACTGGGAGCTGAGGGAGGACTGTGCCTGCTGCGGGTGGGTGGTCAGACAAGCCCAGGGACACCAGTTACTCAAGCAAGGGCTCAGGGGTTTTGTGGTCAGACCGCACAACTGATCTCTGCATGGCCCTGGACGGGGATGCTGGGGCTGGAATACTGCAGTAGTGGTGCCGCTCCTCCACCGAGGGGCACAGATGGGCTCATCCCAACAGGATGCCCTCTCCTCTGGCCGAGCTGTCAAATCCAAACCCCAGCTAGATGAAACCTTTCATGTTCACCTTCTAAAACTCATAACAAGGGTGAATTCCTCCTCTCTTGCTGATTTTTGGTGGGAGTGTGAAGAGTTCCCAGAATGTTGAAGCCCTGCTTTCCATTCCTTCTGCTTTCCCTCTGCTCCAAATGATGTTGTGAGTGAAATTCCACATCTGAGTCCTGCAAACCCCAGTTCACTCCGCTCTGTCCGCTGGGAATCAGGGCCCCACTGTTAGTTCTTCTGATTAAATTCACCTTGATATTTGCCAGATTATTGGCACTAATATCATCCTATTGGAACAGAGACTGCAGGATTTTATAGCCTGGCTGTGAAACAGCTCTGCACTTGGGGGAAAGGATTTACACACTTTTTGATGAAAAGATGACAAATGATATGTGTTATGAATTCACTTGTGCTGAGGCTGCCAGAGCAAACGCCTTGAGGAGGGGCAGGATTTGGCACCTGGAGAGGTCACATTTGTTAGTGCTCAATGTTTTGGGAGAGAATGGGGTCTCCTGTCTCCCCGGTGCTGAGCCTGGCACCTTTCCATCAGCATTGGAGGATTATTTAATGGCTTGTGTGAAGAAAAAAGGAAAGCACTCCCAGCCTACCTGCCTGTTTGTCATATCCCAGGAAGGATTAAGATTTGACATTTGCTTTTTGAGACAGTTTGGGTTCAAGCAGAGGCAGTTGAGTGCTGGCTCCATGGGCTCAGCATCCGGCCCTTGGCTTCAAGGATGCAGAGGCAGGTTTTCTTCAGGCATCAGGGAGGTGGCCGGTGGAACTGGTGCAGCCGAACCCCTTTGGCTGCTTGTGCTGCCTGGAGAGGAGAGCAGAGCAGAGCCCTGGTGACAGGGACAGTGGGACGAGTCCCCCGTCTCTCTCCACTGACTATAGAGGGAGCTGCGTGACCAGCTTAGAGCGGAGAGCTCATTTCCACGCGGCTGGAGCCGGGGAGATGTGATTCCTTCCCGCTGCCTGGAGCCCCTCTGAGAAGCTGGGGTGCAGGAGGCAGCCGGGGTGAAACCCGCATTAGAGCAGCGTCTGAGGACGGGCTCACTGCTCACATACTGGTGTCCCACTGTTGGTGTCCCATGGGCCATGTCCCAGTATATAACAGGAAGATGAGCCTGTCTGTGATGCACCTCTGCAGGTTGCAGTTGTGGTCAGCATCCCTCCAGCCTCAGAAATGTTCCCTGCCACCACAGTCCCCAGTCCACTGCTAGCTGACAGGTAGGTAACCTTACATCCCAAAGGCATAGGGTGGCCTAGCTGAAACCCCTAAACCAGGGGTCCCTGGGCCAGCAGGGCCACCAGTGGTGGCTTCTGGTAGCACTCCTGACCTCAGTCTTTCCTTGTCTGCAGCAAATACCAGCTCCCACAGGCTCCCTCCCATCACTACAGGGACCCCATCACTGCTGGGCATCATTGCAGGAGATCTACCCTTGGCATCCACCTTAGGAGGAGGTAAAGTGCCTCCTAAGAGAGACGTCCTCTCCCAAAGTGACATCGTTTTGGTGTCCATCTCTAGTCCAGCTCATTTGTGGTTTCACAAGGCAATGTTTTCTATGAATTCATCCCAGGGAGTGTCCTTAATCATCAAACTTCCCTTCATAGAATCATAGAATAGTTCGGGTTAGAAAGGACCTTAAGCTCATCCAGTTCCAACCCCCCTGCCATAAGCAGGGACACCTCACACTAAAACCATGACACCTCTTCTCCTTTTCTTCCTCTGGAAGATCAGACAAAGCTACTGTTTAGATGAGAGATGAGCCAGCTCGTAGTGCTGGCAGGGCTTGTATCCAGCTCTTGTGTCAAGGCTTCATCACCTCTGAAGAAAGATCAAACTTTCAAGGCATTGACCTGTCAGACACAGACTTTCTTTTCTCCACAGGACGTGGCTCTGTGAGAACAGCTTTCTAGCTGTATTTCCATATCGCGTTTGTTAGTGGCTATGCCTTAGTTACCCCCTTCCCCAACGCCTGTAATTCTTTGTATTGACATTATTACAAGTGCTAAGTGCTGATTTATGGTTTCTACACCTGAAACTTGTCATCAGAAACCCCCGGGCACACAAACTGGCTGAAGAAAGTTCCTAAAACCACAGCTTTACACTGTCCCATGCACACAAGTTGCTAGTGGAAGTGTCCCCAGGCAGCACAAGAGGCCTGAGTGCCACTGCCACCAAGTGCCACCACTTCCATTGCACCTCCGGGACCTATGGCAGAGCTGCACCGCTCACCCACTGCGGCTGGAAGAGTCGCATAGCAAAGGAGGAACATGATTATTACAGGAACTCTTGAACTGCTTAGAGTTTGTAGTGTGAAAACATGGAAAAGGACCGGTTTGAGGGGTTTTAGCTGAAGACTTTTCCTCAGCACAAGACATATACCTGCCTGTGCCAGCTTTTCAAAATCCATGATTTCAATGACATGTGAGCAGCAACATCAAATTAATCAACCACTTCTGTACGAGCTGGAGTGGGAGGAATTTGTAGTGTTGCAGCAGTGGAATATTCCTGTGGCAAACCCAGCTACTGAAACACTTTCTAACAGTTTCAGTCCAGATGAGGCTCCATGTGCCTGCCTTCATCATGTTCTTCCTTGCACATGTGCCTTTCTGTTCCAAGGGCTTTCTAATTAAGTCTGATCTATGTGAACCATCAGTGAGGAGGCAACCAAAAGTCGGAGCCATGCACAGTCCTTTCCTCCGGCCCAGGAAAGCTCTGCCAACCTCCACGCAGCACACAGGGATGATGCCATGCACTGGGGAGCACATTTAGGGACCACAGATATCATGTTCCAGCTTCACATTTGTAGCCACTGGTGAGCTGAAGCAGTCAGACTTTCTGCTCCTGTGTATCTGCCCCTGGAAGTGATCCAGTATTGGGGCTGGTCTCTATTTTGGTGCAAATTAACTGGGACAAGGCTAAAATCCTGATGTCCGGTCCTCCCAGAAACTTAGCACTGATTTCCTCCTTGCTCTGGTTTTACAAATCAGGGCCACCTCCCACAGTACAACAGCATTTAAACAGACAATGCGTTTCAGTGGAATATATTCAGGCAGTCTGGGATGGAAGCCTGGATGCTCAAAGGAAGCACAGAGGGCTGGTGCGGTGACCCTGCCCTAGGACTGGCGGAGCACCAAGGGACATTGCTGTGGAGAGAGGTTTGCCTGTGCCCAGTGATAAGATCAGAGCAAAATCATCTCCATGCCAAAAGTCTCCTCCACTGCAGCTGCCTCCAGGCTCTAGCAGAGTCAATCATTCCACACGCTGCTCCCATTCTGCTGCATGCCTTGACTGCCCTGGGAGCCCAAACCCCGGGGGCACTGGGAGATGCTGTGACCCCAGCCCTGCAGCAGCGCTGAGGCAGGGGATGCTGCTTGGCCTGAGCACCCCATTCTCCTCCGAAAAGCCACTTGGGCACTTCCAGAGCCCTTCTCAGCAAAGCTCCCTGTGCCAGAGGAGCGTCCTTTGGTCAGCACCAAACCAGGAGAGATGAACTTGCACTTAAAGGCAAATTTGAATGAAGGGCTTCTGAGAAACCTTCAAAGGGGCTGGGAAGACATCCAGGTGTAAATGAGACAGCATTTCATCAGGCAGGGCCTGTCCTCTGCTCTGGAGCCAGGCTGGGAGAGCTGGGCTGGGGCAGCCTGGGGGAGAGAAGGCTCCTGAAGGGGAGAGCTGAGAGCAGCTCCAGGGCCTAAAGGGGCTGCAGGGAACCTGGAGAGAAAGGGGCTTGGGACAAGGGCCTGTAGGGCCAGGCCAAGGGCAATGGCTTGAACCTGCCCCAACAGGGGAGACTGAGCCGAGCTCTGAGGCAGAAGCTGTTCCCTGTGAGGGTGCTGAGGCGCTGGCCCAGGGTGATGGCCCAGAGAAGCTGTGGCTGCCCCATCCCTGGCAGTGCTCAAGGCCAGGTTGGACACAGGGGCTTGGAGCAAGCTGCTCCAGTGGAAGGGGTCCCTGCCCGTGGCAGGGGTTGGGGCTGGAGGAGCTTTAAGGTCCCTTCAACCTAAAACCAGTCTGGGATTTTATGACCTGCAGCACAGACCCAGGAGCACAGCTCTGATGTGTTTGCTCAGCACTCCCAGGGCAGCCAGGAGCACCTAGAATCATAGAATCATAGAATAGTTAGGGTTGGAAAGGACCTTAAGCTCATCCAGTTCCAACCCCTCTGCCATAAGCAGGGACACCTCACACTAAACCATGGCACCCAAGGCTTCATCCAACCTGGCCTTGAACACTGCCAGGGATGGAGCACTCATAACCTCCCTGGACAACCCATTCCAGTGCCTCAGCACCCTCACAGGAAAGAATTTCTTCCTTAGATCCAATCTAAACCTCCCCTGTTTCAGTTTGAACCCGTTACCCCTTGTCCTGTCACTGCAGTCCCTAATGAAGAGCCCCTTCCCAGCATCCCTATAGGCCCCCTTCAGATACTGGAAGGCTGCTATGAGGAGAGATGCACCCAGGCCCCAGCAATGCTCCACGTGTGGAGCTCCAGCACATGCTCTTCCTCAAAGACACCCACCAGTTGCTTCTTCAGTGCAAATGAGTAAGACCAAGACTCAAATCCCCATCTACCAGGAGAAGGACAACACCGGGTGATCTAGTTTAGAGATGCATCTCCACTGTAGTGGGAAACCTTCATCACTTTTAGCAAGGGAGGGAGGAACAGCCCTTCAAATGGGTGAGCTGAAAAAGCACCAGAAAGGGTAGAAGCTCTGGCAGAAACAACCAGCACTGTGTGGAGAGGTTAGGACAAGATGCTCTGCTGACTTCAGGGACCCGAGATGTGATCAAGGAGGTTCAGCTTCTGAAGGACCTTGAGCTCTCCATTGCAGCCTGGGAACTTCCCCCCAGCACCTTTAGAGGGGAGATGGAGCTCATATCTGAGTCCCAAACCCATGTGAGACATGTGGATGATCCAGCTCATTAGGAAAATGCAGGCAGTGCTGATTGCGTGGCAGGAGCTCTGCATTGTCCTTGTAATGATGGTGCCTTAGAGAAGATTTACTGGCTAAAGCTGGGGCTGACCACCTTCAAAACTGTGGTTTGAGTCTGGCTTTTCAGCAGAAGCATTCCATAAGCAATCCTGAGGGGCAGGTTTGACAGTGGTTTCTCAGAAGTGTCAGGGCGCGACACAGCAGAGGAGAATTTGCACCCTATTAAAAAACCCCAAACAACAAACAGATACAGCACAGTTCTCCATCGCAAGTCTCAGGCTAAGACCAAAAGTTGCTAAATTCATTTGCGCAGCCAAACCTTCACATTTCTCCAAGGCAGAGCAGGGAAAAGGAGTAATTTGCCTTCCCTTAAATGCTTTCAATCTGTTGAGATAATTTCCTGTCTCAGATCAGTTCTTGACAGTGAAAAGTTCTCCAGGCTCTCTCCTGAACATTAAACCCAGGTTCAGGCCTGTTCAACCCTGTGGATGGGTTAGGGTTAGGGATTTTAAGCCTCCTAAGACAAAAAAGTGTTTTTCTGATAGAAAAAGGGATCTCTTCCAGTTAAACGCACACTTCCCAGATCATCACAATCCAGTGCCCCAGGAACTCCCACTGCAATCTTTCATGGGCACGTGGAGAGCTGCGGATGGCTTTCTCCACTGTGGATGCTCCAGTGTCTGATAAGGGCAGTGCACACTGGAGGGATCCCCCCTGCTGAGCTTTCTCTAGACCTTCTCTCTCATCTACCCAGTGGTCTCACTTTGTGAGGCCTGTGGCAACCTCATTACCTCTGAGACTTTTGCTCTGCTGACAGATTTGATTGAAATATTATTAGTGGTAGAATATGCCCATAGCAACCCCATTCCTCAGAAACCAGCCTAAAAATGCATCAGGAGGAGAAAACGTTTGCCTTTCCCCACCCCCTCAATAAGAGTATTTTCCAGCCCAGTCTTTCTCATGCAACGGATCCCATGAGGGCAAGTTCAGCCTTATTTTTGCTTTAGAGCCACAAGAACACCATGCCCAGGGAATGTGCCTCACTAAGCTCCTCTCTGATTGGGCAGAGATGCTCGGGGGGGGTTGACATTTTTTGATGGAAAAATAAAAGCAATGACATCCTCCATGACAAAAGCCAAAGTCCTGCCAGCAAAGCAGGGAGAAGGACGCCTCAGTGCTTTACCCCTGGGTGTCTCAGCATCCCCACCAGCTTCTCCTGCAATCACCTGAAAGGTGGAGCTCTGAGACGACAGGAGAAACTTTATTTAGCACTTTCTCAACAAGAGAATATTCAAGCCTTTTGGAAAGCACTGTCATAATTGTCTGAGTCTGTATCACTAATGCCTGCCCATAGCGCGCCTGCCCAAAAAGTGGATTTATTGTGGTTCAAAGCCCTCTCTGGATTAGCAGCGACTCTTGCTCACTGGAGGCATTGTGGGCCCCGTCTGTTACTTGTTATGGAGAAGACAAAGGCAAGGTCTAATCTGTGAAATTTGGCCCAAACTACAGGGCGCCAAAGCCCTTGGCTTCCCTGAGTGCCAGTTCAGGAGGAAGAAATGGGAGAGCCCTGAGAAGCGGCGCAGGAGGAGGGGCACTGTGAAACACCAAGAGATTATTTGGCTTTGCCTGATAAAAGGGGGAATTCATTTTCTGCTGGCAAAGAAACCTTTAAATCTCCAAGAGAATGTGCTGAGGGACATTGTGCGTGAACATGATCCTCTGGAGAACTAAATACAGTTCACAATATCACAGACAAGCTGACGATCTCATTGCAAAGCAGTTAACAGTTAATATTGTAAGCCATTATTAGTATTCAGAGTTAACACAGAGACATTTCAACCTCTGCTTCTGGTTAGCAAACTAGCTGGGGCCAGGCTGGGTGGGTGCACACTGAATACCACCCCTTCTCTTCCCCATGACATAGACCTGTGGGACCCGTGTGATGTGCCACCTGTAGTGGGGAGCTCTGTCATTGAACATGGTCTTGCCCGTCCCTGCAGGATCCTATCCCCAGAGGCAGCATAAACCTCTCCGCACCACTCAGGTGCACAGATATCAGACCATAACCCTTCTCACCCACGGACAGATAACCAGAGTAGGTCTCCAAAGGAAGGAGCATCTCTTGTGTTGAATTGTTTCTCCAAAGACAGGAGCCAAACAAAATCTGCTAAAGAAACCCTGCCCAGGTCCAGTCTTTGGGACATCTTCAAGCCTGGGGTCACCTTAGACATGGATTGCAGTTACAGGAGGACAGCTGAACTCACCCCAGCAGTTCCACACACCTTGCATTCCCCAGGCTGATGTGCTCACTGGAACCAGGATTTCAAGTATCCAAGTTACTAAAGACAGTGAAGCAGGAGAAAATAATTCTACAAATACACAAAAGCTTGCTTAAGTAAGAATGTCTGAACCATACCTCTAAATACTAAAGCATAAGACTAAGAGAAATATATTGACTGCATCAGGGCTATGTGGGCTGTGCTGTTGAAGTGTCAGGAAAATTTAAGCTCAGTTGTTTTACATTTTGCTGGATCAAAGCATCCGCTTGATTTTGGTGCTTTTTTCTTCTCCAGCAGAAAGCTTCTGTACCCCATTTTTTGCTCCAGTTGGAGTCTTTGGAGGAAAGAAGGAAAGCAATCAAAGGGAAGCAATTTGGCCTTGATTTTGGAAAAGCATTTAAAAGCATGGTTAAATATAAACATGTACCTAAGGCACGTTGGCTATAGGGTACTTATTTTCATACTTGAAATTGACTGTGACTTCCTCAAGAAGGTTCCTTCCCAAAACAGGAACCTTCACCGATGACTGCTGCAAATTAAGGTCTTTTCTTCTGGTTTAATGCATTGCTGTTTTACTGCTTCATGCACGGCACAACATAAAGCAGTCATGCTTTGGGCTTTTAAATCTGGAAGCCCTGGAGTTATCATTGCAGATAGTGTGTGACAGGAGGGACTCTGGACACCCTGTGATATCAAGTTTACCTTCCAGCCCACGTGTGTGGGGTAGATCAGCAGCCGGGAACGCCTCGGACCAAAACTCACTGGTGGGAAACCACTTGTATTTTTCTCATGCTATTTGCCACCTTTCTGTGGCCCAGACACACCAGGGCATTTCACACCTGCCCATGCACAGTCCTAAGGCTTGCTTTCAGATATCTTTTAGCCCCAAACCAGCCAGATCTCAGCTGAGGCACAGAAATGCACCATTGCCTCTGCTTGAGCGGGCGATGGCCTGCCTCAGCAGATTTGTGCATATAATAGTGGCTTGTCTTAGAAGCTTCAGACAGAGTTATAAAACTCCATGACAGACAGTTTTGCAATAGCATGCACCCAGGGGAAATCTCTTCCTAACTGCAGGCAGTTAGTAGCTGGCTTGGAGTGCTTATATCCGTATATATATTAATCCCAGCTAATGTAACTACAGATGTTCTCATTCATAGCCCTATCTAATCCTGTTGGGCCTTTGCCATGGTGTCTCGTAGCATGAGTTCTACGAGTTAATTACGTGCAGTGCAAAGAAGCATTTCCTTTTATCATTGAAAAAGGTTGCCTTTTAAATGCATTGAATGTCCCTTTGTTCCTGTGTTTTAAGGACCAGTGAAGAGGAGCACCTGTCTGACCTTCCCGGCGCTGTGCATTACTTGGCATCGCTCCATCGTCTCTTGGCAAGGCATCCCTAATCTTTTCCATCGCCCTCAGATGGGTGCCTCTCCGCGTCTTTTACTCTGGTTTCCCAGCTGAGGACATACTATTGATTTCTATAGTGTCATGATATTACATTCAGTGTTACTCTCTACCCTTTTCATAATGCAACCTACCATCTTGTTGCTCTTCTGAGCTCTGTTGCAATCAGCCAGATGTTTCATTGACTCCTAGATCTTTTCCTGGAGTGGCTGTAGTTAATTGGGATCCTTCAGCATGCATAAGTCATCCTGCTTCCTCCTTCCAATTATGCATCCTTCTGCATGCTGGTTTTTTTCTTGCTATCCTCTCACCCATTCAGCCACTTTGTGTCAGTCCCGCAGACCTACATGGTCTCCTCACATTTGGACAAGCCATGTTGAAGGTGATCACCTAGAAATGATGTGAACTCCCTTCTTTCCGGGTCATGGCTATTATATAAGAAAAAACACATTTTCTGGACACAGGCACCCCCACCACTGCCCTCATTGCCCATTAAAGCCTCACTATATATTCCCAATCCTTGTTTTCTCCTCCACAGCCAGGTTTTTAAGCAGGAGATCACTTCATTTTCCACCAGTAATTCCTGGTCATCTCTGCCACAGGCACTCATCACAGATTGCTTTCTGAAAGGTTTTATGGAAGAACTAAATCATGGCATTTATTTCCCTTCCCCCTGACTCTGCATGAACTACCAGACTAAAGATGCAACATTTTCCTGCAACATCATTCCTGTTTGTTCCTCTCACATCTCACTCCCTGCACCATTGCATTGTCCTCTATGGGGACACAGAGGACAAATCAGCTCATATCCGCCTTATTATCTCAAAGGATGGCCCAGGCACCCTCCTTTGGTCATCAGTGAGGCTCTTCTCAGCTCTGCCTCACAGTCTCTGCTCTGATTCGTGCAGGGGGCTGCTAATACTCTGCATCGCAATGAGCGACAAACTAACACTTGCAACCAGGCATGAAAACATGCTTTGTGAATCTAAAGGTGTCTATCAGAAAGGCAGTGAGGATGCCAAAGGGGTGTTTGCACCACCTTTGCGACAGTCTTTCCTTAGTTTGGGGTTACAACGCAAAGGAATTTGAACTGTACTGGAAAAATCAGCATGAGCCACCAGCAGCCCATGGCTGGGGATGGAGAAGGAAGAGCCTGGAATTGCTGGCTGCAAGTGTTTGCACTGGCCAGGGAACTGCGAATTGCCTTTAATTGTTCCTAACTGCTGGCACTGGTTCAGTTCCTCCAGGACAGAGACCACAAATGTGCATCTGCAGACCCTGCTTAGACCCCCTCTGCCTCCCCATGCCAGGAGGACTGAGCTGCTGCTGCTTCAGAGAGTGTTCTGGGGGATGGAGAAGTCAAAATGGGGTCAGGCATTGAAGGGGCTGGAGCGGCGCTGCCCAAAGCACTTGTCCCAGGCTCACAGAGTCCTGTGCTGCAGTGAAGAGCTGGGGACCAGCGTCAGAAAGCACATCCCTCCACCCAGAGAGGGTTTAGCACATGGCGTGTTGGAAGGACAGCAGCCTTCAAGCAGGGGTTTCTCTTGGTGAGGTCCTGGACCAAGGGCCAGTGATTCCCAGTTCCTCTGCCATTTGTCTGCTTTTGGTCACATCACACGTGCCCATGGGGATGTGGCCAACATCCGTGCTGCAGACCCCTCACAGGAGCCCAGCTTGGGCAGAGAGTAGACAACCTCAGACAGATACGCCTGTAAAAATAACCACGGCAGCTTTGGACAAGCTGTGCCGAGGCATTACCTCATGAGGGAAGGAAGCAGCAACACTGCAATTTATTTATGTGGTGTCCAAAGAGTGCTCTGTGCTCTGCAGCCCGTCCTCCAAGAGCCTGATTCTGTAAATCTTACTCATCACAAAGACTTTTTTTTTCCCCTTTTTCTCCTCTTTCTTCCCCCTCTCTCATCCATGTGGTCCCACTGAAGTCACTGCAATCCGTTCACATGGGGGAGGATTACTCACAGGATGGGGGTTTGCAGGCGATGCCTGAAACCAGCACGCGCAGCCCCAGCGGGGACGCCTGAAACATGAGGCATGTTCCTCCCCATCCTCCTGCCCTTTGCCTCTTCTTGTGTAACCCTTCCCTGATTTGCTTATTTTTGTGTTAACTCCTGCCTCTCTGCTCTTCTTTAACCCTTTTCTGTCCTGTTCCTCCTTCAGGCTCTTGATTAAGGTACTTTTATTTCCTCTCCCCCAGCAATACTGAAGCCATCCCCTGGGGCTGCAGCGTGCAGGCTTTCCCACCTAAACATCCTCTGCTCTCTGCGCCCATCACCAGCCACACGGATTCAATGTTGAATCTTTTCCAGTCAAAACTGGGTCTGATAGAAGTTTTCCACTACAGACAGGTTGGAAGTGCCTGGCTCCAGAGCCAGCTCCAGGCAGGGGGGAAGAGCAGGACTTCTACTCAAAAACCCCAAATCAGAGCTCCCCCGAGGGGCAGGAGGAGAGCAGGAGCAGTGCTCCCCCGGCAGCGTTCTGGCTGGCTCATTCCTGAGGATGCTGCACAAGGAAAGGAAAGCTTTCCTGCCTTTCCCTGCCACCGCTCAGCAGGGGCAGACCACAGCCTGGCATGGTGCTTGCAGCTCTTAGAAATCAGGGCTGTTAACAAATGTGCGAGGCCATAATCCTTTTGGAGCAGTGATGATAACAAGCCCTGATGGGGTTTTTAGCTTCTTTTTTTTTCCCCCTGTAACAAACAGCTGCGCCGGTAAGTCCCACTGTGGGAAATGAGATGGTGAATGTTTTCAAGTGCAGTATTTACATCCCCTGCCAAACCCTTCACATCTGCCCAGCTCTGCTGTCAAGCCTCCATCCATCTGGCTGGGAACAGCAGGTCCTCCAGCCTGCCTGCATCCCACAAGGGCATTTCCTTCCTGCACCCGCAGTGCCAGCTGCCAGGGATGCTGCTCAGCAGGAAAGGGCTCAAGCGAGAGCACTGAAAGGAGGGTGGTTTTGTGGGGTTTTTTTCTGCAGTGCACGTGAGATGAATTCCCAACACCTCTAAAAGCAGTTGTTTTCTGCCTGTGTGGAGGGGTGATGAAATGCTCTTTGATTTTGTACCTCTTCCTTACAGCCCTGTCATAGCTCCAGGGACCCCAAGGGAGATGGAAGTGGCTGGGGTGTGAGCAGTGGGTGCTGTGGCTCCCCAAGCCTTGCTGCTGCCCTCCTCCTCAAGTCCCACACACTGTTGATCACAGCAGCCATGGGGCACGGCCATTGCAGTGTGCCAGGGCAGGGGTCCTGGAGCGGGTCCATGCCGTGCTGCCTCCCCGCAATTGCCCTCATTGCCCTTGGAAGGATGTCTCTGCTGTGGGTCCATCTGTGCAGTGGGACCAGCTGCCCCTCAGCTGCCCCTCCCTGGCACCGTCCCCTCTGCACCAAGCGATGACCACGCACGCCTCTGTTTCAGGCCGGGGCAGTCCTGGCTGCACGGGACATTTGCTGGAGCTCTGCACCACTGGAGAGAAGGTGGAGCTGTGCCGGGAGCGCTGCGGCAGCCCTGTTCCCTCCATCCAACACCACCTGCACCCACGCTCCTCCTCCCTGACCGTCTTGTTGTGTGTTCCCCCCACAGAGTGCGATTGCCATCCCGTGGGTGCCGCCGGCCAAACCTGTAACCAAACCACGGGCCAATGTCCCTGTAAAGACGGTGTCACCGGCATCACGTGCAATCGATGCGCCAAAGGCTACCAGCAAAGCCGGTCTCCCATTGCCCCTTGCATAAGTAGGTGGATTGCTCTTTCCGTGTCTGTAGATTAGAGATATTAACCTGTATAAATCCACAGGAGCCACTGCCCGGGCTGGGCAGCTACTAACCCACTGCATCTGTGCCAACAGGCAGTGCTCAGGGGATGACGGGCCGTCACCCCGACCAGCTGTACTGCCCATATGGTGTATCATCCAAAATACACCCCTAGCTTCCAAGTAGCGCATCTGCCTTCTGGGTGGGTTGTGTGAGGGAATCTACAGCCAAATTTGCCAGTAATCTGATTTTGCTTCATGGAGAGAGCACATTTGCTTTGAGGTATCACATCAGGTCTGGATGCTGCGGCAGATCACTACAAACCCAAAATCAGGCTGTGTGCTATGCTGGTACAGAGCTCAAATCAGAGGAACTGCTGGTTTTCTGGAGCTGCCACCACAGTAACACAGCCAGTAGCACCTGGATTGCTAAAGGGGATCTTACACTCACACAATCCACCCAGAAATGGAAGCTGGTTTACTGTTTCCTTTCTTGGGTTTGCTTTTTAATGTGGCTTCCCAAGGTCACCATCATCCTCTGCTCTCACAACAACAGCATCAAGCACCAGGTACAGCTCCCAAAGGCTCTCTCTTGCAGCACCTGTTCTGCAGACATCCACATCCCCACCCAGTCCCTCTGAGCACTCATTGCTGGGACAAGGTGTGCTTCTGCCCAGTGCTCCTCTCTGCTGCCTGTTGCTTTTGCTGTTATTGGATCACTCAGTAGCTCACGCACCTCATGCGAGACATCACCTGCCCTAACGAAACAAAGCACTGGAATGACAGTGCCTGGGATGGGCTGGGGAGGGGCTGACTCCCTGCTGCTAAAGGGGGCAAGAAGGCCCAATGGGAAAAGAAAAGTGAACGTTGAAAGAATCAAGTCTTTGTTGGGAACCCACAGTCTGCTTCCGTGCTGTCCCCTCTGCCTCTTGGGTTGGCCATTGCCATTGCCCTCTCTCCACCTTCTCCTGCTGAAGAAAACATACATTCCAGGGTGGTTTTCGGTCACTAGAGAGTCATTCTTCCCTGTTTTGCAATGGGACAGCAAGAGCTCAAACCAGATGCTTGTTTCCCCAAGATGCTACAGTCACGGCTTCAGTATGCTTTGCAGCAAGTATGTGCAAAGGTTTACCATTAATCATTCCCCAGAGCCATGGTAAATCAGAGAGTAAATTGTTCCTTGCATCACCTCCCTTGGGATTCGTTCCACTAAATAAAGACAGACACAGAATTTCAACACAGTCCGAGCAGGCGTTTGGAGCCGGGCTGTGCTCACACAGCCTGTGCTCCAGGATGCTCACACCAGGATGTGGTGTGAGCCTGGCAGGGCTGCCCTGCCCTGCCCCCTCTACCTGGCCACCAGCCTGACACCCACAAGAGCCCCTGACTGCTGTGTCTCTGCAAAACATCCTTTCCAAGGGGCCAAAGCCTGTGTTCAGGTGTGTTTCAAGCAACACTCTGGCCTGGCTCTGAAGCCACGGTGCAGTTTGGGAGTCTGATCTCCACATACGATGCTGAAGCAGTTGAAGTGAGGATATGAGCAACTCACAATTCTCTCACCCTAGAAAAACCCAACCAGCACGTTTTCATCCTTGAAGAATGTCAGACAGTGCATCCTATGTGGTGGGGGGTGCACTTCACAGACATTTTGTACGTGTTTAGTAGAGGGCACTTTCCCTCCATCCCTTCCCACACTGCTCTCCTGTCTGGCACTGGGACATACTGTACATGTATGCTGCAGCTAGCAAGGGGCTGTCCACCTTCTCTGCAAGAGCAATCACTCTCTGATTTACCACTGCTGACCTCTTCCTTGTCTCAAAGGCTAATAGTCATGCAACAATCACCTCATGGGGAATGAACTAGGCACCAGTGGGGTCTGCCTGTACTGCAGCCCACACCAGCGAGTATGAGCACCCATCCAGATGCCAGCTCCAGGCTGGCTGTGCTGGCTGTTCATGTACTGCCTGATTATGAACTATGTGTTTCACGTGGGTTTGGGCTTGTGTTAAATTGCATGAAGGCTGAACAGCTCAAAAAGTCATCTAATGCTATCTGGGTTGCATCCCTATGAGCTGCCATCAATGCAATTCAGACAGACCCCAGCAATCCCTGCCTCTACGGCCAGGCAGGTTCCTGAGAGCAAAAGCAGAAAAAGACTGATGCCAACCCCCAGATCATGCTGAAATTCCACTTTCAAAATGGACCGGTGGTGTGTTCCCCTGCCAGGATTCCCAGGGATGAACAGAAATTGCATCACTGCGCCCTAAATGCACAAAAGATGTCAGTAATGAGATCTGTGTATGTGCACTGGGGAAAGGAGATCATCTTGCCAAAGTTGGGACCATATAATGTGCTCCATCTGCAGTCCATCGTTTTTAGCATCAACAAACACAGTCAGACTTGGGCATGAATATCCAGAACATTATATGGTTTCGGCTATGCAACGCCAGCCCCAAATCAAAACCAGGGTTCATTGCATTGGCACCAGATATGTTTCTGTTTCCTTTAAATAACACTCACATCACAGCATATAGATGCATGCTTTACCTGCATGCTACCTCAAGCAAAAGGAGGGGTAGCAGTGCCTCAGGCACGGGTGGAAACAGGAACTGGAAGGGACAACCCAGGGACAAGGAAAAGCAGCAGTGCTCCACTGTCTGCTGGGGCTGGGCACCCTGCACCCTCCAAGCCCCTGCAGCAGCATCCCTTACCCTGGGTTACACACTGGGACCTAGCACTTGCAGCAGGTTGTGTCTGGGACCGTATCAGATCTCTGGCTGGCTCTATCTTTTATTCACAGCCAAAGCTCCAAGTTTTGGGGTTTCCTACACCCTTTCTGAGGCCCACTTCCCCAGTAGGTACAGGCCTGGTTGCTGCTTTCTGGGGCCCTTGCAAAGCTCCTTTGTAGAGGACATAGTTGGGAAGGGAAAATGAGGTGCGTGCAGGGGCCAGGCTCTTTGGGATCTGGAATAATACCTCCTACTTTTATCTCCTCTCCTTTCCCATCTGCTTCCCGCTGTCCTGCGCAGAGATCCCTGCCGCTCCGCCCACCACGGCCGCCAGCAGCACAGAGGAGCCTGCAGGTATGTTGTCTGCTTTTGAGAGCATCTTGATGGTAAATGTCTTTTGAGCCATCATCTGCCTGAGGTGAAACGGCAGGTTCCTTTTATGCCCTAAATGTCCAAGTGTTGGAAAGGTGTGTTCAGCATCCTGGGAAATGGGTGTTCTAGGAACACATGGGAGCATAGAGAAGATGCAGGAATGTTTTCCCAGAGGAGCTGCATCTACCACACAACGTGGAAGCAATGTTTGATGGGAAAGAGGTAAGGACTCAAGATCACCACTGGTTGATTGTTGAAGTTTAAGGGTTACCTTCTCAAGAGGCCATCAGTTTTACTGAGTTCTGGTGGAGAAGGACTGGAGAAACAAAAACCCTCCGAAAGAGAGCAAAAAACCTAAGCACTGCTTCCTGGTGCATGGAAGCATTGCCTTTATTTGCCTGTTATTTCTTGTATGAAGCAACCCTAGGTGCTGCTGTGGCTTGTGTATGCTATAGCAATGTGTCTCATGTCTGCTTTTGTGTGTCCTTGGTGTGGGACACGCTGTGGTTAGTGGCATTGTTGGGGCCAGTTGTGCTCAGAAGTGTCTCAAGGCCAGTGCCAGTGAGAGCAGGCTTGGAGCCTCTTAGATTGGAGCAGGAGGTCCTGCAGCCTGGGGACAGCAGCACAGCCTTGTTGGACTTAGATCACCATATATATGCAAGCTGCAACACAGAGGATAGTCCTGAGAAAGCTTTGTCATATTACAGTGCATGCACCCTCCTGTTCCCCTCCCTTGTCGTTGCACCAAATACTACTGGTGCAACTGAGGCTCAATGCATCTCTTCATACACCCCATCTCTGCCACCACAACCGCATCAACACCTCACCATCCTTATCTACACCCCTAGAGGGGCTGACTCCTGCACCACCATGTCACTGGGGTCCTTCCTGTCCCCAGTTCCCCCAGGTCAGATTGGTCTGAGCAGGGGATGATGGCAGGAGCCAGAGGCCTCAGGAAAGGGTTACTCACCTCGTCCCACTGCGGTGGATTCAGAGGCTATCTGAGCAGTGTCAGGGCTGTGATGGACACGGGGTGTAAAGGCTCTTTACTTTTGTCCCACCAGTGCAGGAGGAGTCATAAATTAAGGATTTTGTACTCAAAGTGATGGACATTGCCTTGAATTGAACTCTGAGCAAAGGCTTGTCTTGTGGCAGGGCTTTTCATGCAGGCTGTGCCTGTTGCTGTATGCTCAGGAGCTCTTCCAGAGATGAGAAGCCTAGGGAGCAAAAGGTCTTCAGTCCTCAGTGCTATAGGAAAGCAAAGCCCAGGGTTTTCTGTAGGACTGATACACAGGACAGGGTCTGCCGCTTGTAAACACAGTAGCAGCAACTCTTGTTTCAGGGCCTTGTCTTAGGCTGGTATGAGCAAAACCCAAATTGCAGCCTTGGGTTTGTGCCTATTGCTTTGTGTGTGCTTCCTGAAGAGTCTTCACTGACATGCGGGGTGGAAAGGAGCATAAAGACACATCAAAAACCTGCCTCAGCCATGCTGCCAGCTCAGGTGCTGGTAACCAGTCCTTTTGCTTCTTTGCCTTACAAATTAGGTGCCAACACGAGGTGAGTGGTTTGGTGAGTCCATCACAAGGAAGTACTGGGCTATTAAGAAGAAACTGTCCCATCTAATGATCTGAAGCCAAGCAGGGGAAGGTCTTGTCTTCTCACAGCACTGTTTCCTGGCAACGTGAGCCTTGGTTATCTGCCTCCATCAGGATACATCTTCCCCGTCTCCTGAGGAGCTCAATTACAGCCCATAGTGAACCTCACCACCTCCTTTTCCCCACAGAGAGCTCCTTCCCTGAGTTCCTGTTCCACCCCCCCAATCTTTTCCTCTCCGCAAGGGACCCCATGGCAGACCCAAGCACCCCGAGTCTTCTCATGACCAATGTGAGAGCTGGCAGCTCCTGCAGCCTCTGCAGCTCCTGCAGTCTGGGGCTATGTTGTAGGTGCATCCCGGCAGTGCCACCTGAACGTGCTGGATGCATGGGGCAGAGAGGGTCACCGGATGTCTTCTGGGCTCCTGCTGTTCAGCAGGGACTTGCAGACTAAACCTTCTGTCTCATGGCCTGGAACACTGAGGTTTTGTGCTCCACACCAGGATCCTTCTGTTCCTGCCACCACAGCCTCCCAGACCTGCTCTGCTCCCAGCCTGCTGTAGGGATGGCAGAGCAGACCTCTCGTACCACAATGCCACAGTCTCTGTCAATGAATGTGGATGTTGGGCAGCTGAGGAGATGTCTTCTTACAGCCCTTTCTGCAAGGAACTTGGCTCCTGACGTGAAGACCCATGCGTGGAGCTGTAGAACCTCCATGCTTGCACCTTCACTGACCCAGGGAGAGGAAGCAGCCCCGGCACTCACACCAGGGACCTCCCAGCCAGGATCTCATCCTTGATGGAGTTTCCTTACCTTGGGCTCTGTCCTTCCAGGGACCAGAGCACACCCCTCCCAGTGTAGCTGACCCAGCCCTTTCCTAAGGTAGGACTTGGCTTGTGCCATCCCCTCCCTGTCTATAATGAGGTTGCATGGCCTGGGATGCATTTCTTAATGAGTGAAGGATTGCTTTGCCCATCCCTCAGGTCACTTTTGCATGCAGCTTGCCCTGTTAAGCCAGCCGGTGGCAAGTGGTGACACTTGAGCAGTGTCCCCAAGTTTGAACTGGACACTGGGATTTCTCATGTCCTTTTGTTGCTGTTAGGAGCTCATTTATCTGGCCATGCTGCTTTTCATAAGCCCAAAGAGGCCATTCTGAGGACATTCTCTATTATTCAATCTTTCCATGCCAGTCCCCATATCCTCCCGCATCTTTCCAGAGCGTGACCACAAGAGGGGCTGCATGCAGGCAAGCAGCGTTTATCCCCATCCATCAGCCAACATTCTGGCTTGGGAGGAAAGAGCTGCCAAAGTCCCAGCCCTGCTGTGCCCATGGGAGAGGACTGGTTTGAGGGTGACGCATCTCCCACCCCTGTGCTCCGTGTGGGTACCAACACAGCTGCAAAACCTGCTCCTTTCTGTGACCTCTCCACCCTGTTCTGGGCAGATGCCAACTGGGGCAGCTGCATTCGGCCTCCCCTGTTTCCATGTGCCACCTCAATTGGCCACAGCCCTCATCAGGGTCTGCCCTGAGGTGCTGCGCTGTGGCAGTGTGACCCACAGCAGCCCTGGGCTGTGAGTCACAGCTGCCAGCCTGGTGCCAGGCACGGTGCCGGGTGGGCCGGTGCAGGGGCTGATGCCCCCATACCCAGGGAGAGTAAGGCAAAAGCACGGAGCCTGCAGCAACAGGACCCTTGAGCGGGACGAGGGATGCACAGCCTATTGCAGGCACAGAACACAGACACTCTGGTGAAGAGCAGGTCCCTGGTGCAGCAGGTGGGGAGAGCTTGGTGCTCTCTGCATCCCGTGCATCTCCCTGATTGAGTGTCAAGAGGGGTGGCTATAGGGATCGCAGGTGTGTTGATCAGGATGTGCCCTTCACATCTAACCAAAGCTTTGGATAGGTGTCTGCAATACTTTCCAGCCCTGCTACAAAGGGGACGTCTCACACTGGTGCTGCTGGAATGGTTGCAGCCCCGAGTCCCAAGCCGCTGCAGATCCTGCCAGTGAACAGCCCCACTGGGGAAGGAGCAAGTCCCATAGCTCTGCATTGTTGTTGTGGAGAGAAGGGTTATTCAGGGATCTGCTCAAGCCCAACCAAGTCTGCATAAGGCCAGTAGCTGAGAACATTTCAGCAGGGTTAGAGACCTCCCTTCAGCAAAGGAATCTCTTGCTGGATGCTGGGAGAGGATCATCTGTGGACTGGGAGGAAGTCAGGTGTCCCGACAGCCTGCAAGCCACGACTTGAGAGCGTCTCTTGGATCCCCATGTTGCTGGAGGGCTGGATCTCCCTGATCCCTGCCCAACGGCGTGACCAGGGAGCAATCCATCTCACCAGGAGCTGCTCATGCTGCCTCCCTGTGAAAGCCCAGTGGAGGCCGAGCCAAGTTGAGCAATCTGATGGGCCCAGCATCCGATCATAATTCTTCTTGCAGTGATTTTTATTGGACTTTTTAAGTACCATTTTGTCCAGGGAGCTTGAACCCTCCATATTTCAGCCTTTCCTCTCAGTGGGGAGCATCAGTCAGTCCTGGTTTTTGGCCTTGCTCAGCCCCCACCACCACCCTGAAGCATCTTGCTGAAATTCATGGGATTTTCTTGGCAAATCCTTAAATCAGTATGACTGGGAGGCAGAATTCCTGGAGTATGGGAGCAAAAGGATGGAGAGATTTTGGGTGCACCCGTTTCTGGGAGAGATGCTGCTTTATTTCTTTTGCTCATAGCAATGCAGAACAGGAGCTGCTTTCCTCTCCAAGAGCCGCGTTAGCACCATCACCAATCACCACTCCAAGTCAACGAGGGCTACCTTTCAGAAAAGCATGGGCCAAAGCTGGCCTTGATACAAGGGGTGGAACAAAGTCAGCTTTGGCGTGGGGGGTCCTGCCTGGCTCTGCTTAGCTCTCAGAGGCCCAAATCAAATGTGGGGAAATGTCCCAGAGCTGAATTGTTTAGATGAAATGCATTCATGCTCGCCCATGCCAGGAGATTGGAGGATGAGGATGGAGTGCTTCTTATTTTTGTAGCCAGGGGAGAGAAGCTCTTGTTACCACCCCATCCTTTTCGGGTCCCATTCAGAGATGCAGAAGGGGCCACAGTGAAAGGACAAGAAAAACCTAACAGTGGGGGTGAAAGGTTTACTAACTGCCAGTCAGTTGTTGTCCTATCTGAACTGAATCCAGATCAGTTTGGAAATGGTTATCTTAGGTGGATGATTTCAGCTCGTGGGCTTAAATAAAACCAGGTGATTGGACTGATGCAGTTTTGTGTGGTTTTCCCCTGGAAATCCATCTCTGCAGTTTCAAAACCAGATCTGGATTTTCCAGAAGTCATTTGGGCTCAAGGTGTTGCTGGGCCCTTTTGTTCCTGGCTGAGGAGGAAGAGACTGGATATAATCACAGACAAGAGGAAAAGCCCTCTCTTAGCAATCCCTGGATGTGCACGGACCTGAAGCAGCTTGGCTGCAGTTGTAGCTTTCCCAGGGTGCAGAGGCAGAGTGGAGGTGGGGAGGTGGGTGCATGCAGTGGTAGGTGAGGATGATTAACACCTTCCCAAAGGGAGATGGGCAGTCAGGTCTGGGCTCCACTCTGGAACAATCTGGAATGGTCTCAAGGGAAAAAAGAACAAAAACCCCCAACCCATCCCCATCCCCATCCCCACGTGTGCTGCCAGAGCCCTTCCTGCTTAGAAAAAACACACAAAGGTCATGGCTGCAGTCCGGGAGAACAGAAACTCTGTAGGAACCAGTAGAAAACATTCCTTTATCAGAGGCAAATTGGATAAAATAGACCAAGACACCAACTTACATGGCACCTTGCAAATCTAACGTGGAAGGGACTATTGAAAGACGTTGTGTTAACATTATGTGTTGAGAAGAAAAAGCTTGAAGAGGTGTTGGATTTCAAAGTAGATTTGTCTCCAGACCAACAAAGGAGACCACAGTCTTAACTCTGCAGAGTTAACCTTAGTTTTTCTTGGGGTTTGGAGCAGCAACTCATCTTGGTCAGCCCCCAGCACTGGTATTCAATGGAGAGGAGCGTGTGCAGGTGTGCGTGCACTCCTGTTAGCACTGGCACATCTGGAGGGGATCAACAGGGCAAAGCTAGAGCCAGGTGCAGGACTTGGCACAAAGGCTCCCAGTTGCTGGCCAGGCCAAGGAGAATCTGCCAGGCTCTGTCTTAGGGAGGATGCTCCCAGAGCCAGGGGTGGAGGATGGCCAGGATGGGACTTTGCACTGGTAGAGAGAAAAATCACAGCTCCTCACTCCAAGGCAGCGCTAAGAGTGAGCACAAGCTCTGCAGGCAGCTGCGAGCATCCCACAGGCTGGGAGGAAAGCTCTGTGCAGCAGCCTGTGGCACAACTAGGAGGCAAAGTTCCCATTTCAGTCACCCGGGTTTAAATCTGGGATCAGTCTGGAGGTCTCCAGCTTTGTACCCATCCAAGTGATTAATTAATTCAGCCCTGCATGGGTATTCTCTCACTTGTCTCAGGCTGTAAGCAAGGTAATGGATTGACTGCATGATTGATTGACTGATTGATTGGTTGAAGCATCCAGCTCCCTTCTGAAAAGAGGTTTCTCATGGTGACCCGCAGTAAATGGCTGTGAGCACAATAGGGGCGAGGGGCTTCCCATGAGGAAACTTTTGGCCACTTCAAAATATGTCAGAAAGTCTGTGAACATTCCCCCCCACCCCCCAAAACAAAACAAACCACCACAAAACTCCTGCTCAAATGCAGATAAGTTTCATGCACTACTGCATCATGATCTTAAAATCCTACCACAGGTCTTCCTGCCTCCTCACATCCCTTCATCCCACTTATTCCTACATCCTTTCAGCCCGTACCTCTCTATCCCTGCATCCCCACATCCCCACATCCCCAGCCCTGGGATGCTGCCACCTTGGGGACCGTTCTTCTGACACTGGGAGGACCACAAGCCCTGGGCACCATGGGCTTCAGAGCAAAGACTTGCAAGCCCAGCATCCCCGTCAAGCCCATCTAAACCAAAACTAACGATGATGATTTTGAAGTGAAATGAACTGATTGTCTCCCCATCCTGGGATGTTTCCAGATGCAGATTCCCCTTGGCACAACAAAGTGTTTGTCCCCAGACTCGGCTCTGCATTGCCATGCTTCCCCTGGAGCGGAAACTCTGATTTGCTCCAGCTCTGGTTACATCCTGCCCCCCATCCCGCACAGCACCCGCTTGGCCAGGAACTGCTGTCAGGCTGGGAATTTATAGGGTGACCAGCACTCCTGAAGACAGATGGTTTCCTATTAACGTGTTAAATCATGTTGGCTGCAGCTCTCGGCAGGGCCATGTCCCCAGGAGTGCTGGGAGCAGCAGCCCTGGAGTCCATCACCCATCAGTGGCAGGGGACACATTTGCAGTGGGGAAGCACCGGGTGGGGATGAAGCACTACTGGGGCCAGCACCCCACATCCCCACGTGTCCTGGGGCTCAGCACTGGGTTTGTTGCTATGCGGAGGGGGGTAGGAAATGTGCTGCCAGCCCTGGCTGCTCCCAGGAGGGAGACAAGGGGAGTGCAGAGTCAAGGTGGATGGGCCACAAAGCTCCCCTATTCCTGTGGTATTTCCCCATGCGTTAGCATCTGGCACAGCTGGGTTCCCCCCGTGGTGTCACCAGTGGCCGTAGCCTGCCTACCCTTTATATCTGGGAAAAAGTGGGATGCTAATGAGGCCATGGCTGCTATGCCCAGAAGCACCAAAAATTGCTCAGGCCCATTCTCTCCCATCCCAGAACTGGGAGCAGGCAGCTGACAAAACAGGGGGCAAATTCACCCCAACCCACAGTGGGAAATGGGGTCACAAGGCTGCACCAAACAGGCAGAGCCATACGTGTGCCCTGGCAGCATCCAAACCATGCCTGGACCCAGCTGCTGCAACAGGACACAGCTTGAAACAGGGTGGCTGAGCACAGCCAGCCCCAGCATGGGCAGCCCGTGGAGGTGGTGGCAGCCCCAGCTGCACCCTGTGGGTTGCTGGTGCCCCCCAAGCCATGCTGGATGCTGTGAGGGTGAGAAGAGGGCTGTGGGCTCGGGCGAAACATTCGCCACTGCTTTCCGCCTGCTCCAGGCAAGAGGCTTTAATCTAATTACATGCTTTATTTGCGCCAATTTGTTTTTCAATCAATCTTGTTCAGCCAGAAGAAAGGAGGCTACTGTGGGCTTATTTGCACCTTCTTGTTCCAAGGGAGAGGTTAATGGCAGTTGTACTCGCTGGAGATGCCTGCAGGGCTGTGGACCAGGCTCTCCCTTTGCAGCGGGCAGCCTGACCTGGTGCAGGGGTGGGTTTTAGCCATCATTTACCCCAGCACCACACAACAAGTGCCCAGTTCAGGCACAGGTCCTCACGCTGTCATGTGAGGATCCTTTGCAGACAGTGGTGCGCAGCATGGGGGGCAGGCAGGGCTGAGGATGCTCCTGCCAAGTGGTCCCAGGGGGTCCTGGTGCTGCCCTGCAGAAAAGATGTTGTATAGGGTGAAAATAACTTCACTTTGAGAAGTGAAAACATCTCACCACCCTGCTGCTGCCCAGAGCGGGCTGAAGCAGGTCCCTGCTGCAGCAGCCGCACTCCTTATGGGACAGGGCTGGCCTCAGTACCCCACACACGCGTGCGCTGGTGCAAAGGGCTCCTGAGCCTGCTTTGGAGACCAGAAGATGCTCCGGTGCCTGAGCAGGTGCCTCTGCATTCATACACAGGGCAGACGTGGTCACAGACCCTTTCCGAGGCAGCCCCATGAGCTGATGGGACAAATCCCTGCCAGCTCCTTTTCCCAGGGCTGTGGGGACTGTGGCTCGAGGCTGCCCTGGGCCAGCTCAGGAGGTCACCAGGAATAGACAGCAAAGTCACACAGCTGTGGGGTTCAATGCAGCCCCATGCAAGAGGCTTGCTTTGCCCATACTCAGGCCCCCAGGATCCCCATCCACAGGCTGAGGAAGGGACAGTTCCAAGCCTAGGGACCATTTTGCTGATCACACAAGACGCATGACTTGAGCAGCCCTGTCCCAGCTCATCCCAGGTCTGAGGCTTGCAAAGGATGTGCTCCCCATACCAGTTCCTGGCTGTGGGGGAGAGATCAGCAAGGGCACCAAGCCAGAGGCACCACTGCCCTGGAGCTGGCCCCAGAATGAAGAGCACTAATTTGCACATTATATTTGCTAGGGGCATCATGTATAATAGCTGGGTCATAGCCTGGTAGAGGGAAGAGGAGCCAATTCAGTCATAACAGCCACCCCAGCTCTGATCATTGGCTGGACCAGAGGGGAAGGCTGCTGAGAGCTGCAGCTGTGTGCAGGAGAAATGATCCCACTGCTAAAGTGAGTAACGTGGGAGGGATTCTCTGCCTTAAGTTTGCTTGAAGCCTGCTCAGGAACAGACTCCCACTGGAGTCCAGCCCAAATTAAATGACAGCATCAACCCCCCACAGTCAGTGTGTGCTTTGCAAGCCATGTATATTGCAGCCCCTGCCACTAAACATACAGGGACAAGCCCATCCCTGCTCCCTGTGCAAGGAGAGGGCTACTCCAGTACCTTCTCCTTTGGGACGCATGCAAGTGCCAAGAGCTCGGAACAAGGGAGCTTGGCCTGCAGAGCTGGCACTCCCCAAAATGTCACTCTCTAAGGTTGATGGAGATGTTAGAATAATTCTCTGGGATGGAAGCAAGGGGCAGCTTTAGTGCTGTGGGACATGAAACAGCATTTCATGGTCATCGGGGGAACACCCAGGAGTCCAAGAGCCAAAGGCATCCCTACCATAACTGCTGCAGGCCAACCCGCTCTGACACTGGGGACTGATCTCACTTTATCCCATGTCGCCTGAGAGCGTGGCTTCCAACTGCCTGTGGGATGCTCCAAGATGGCCTACAGGAATATTTTCATGTCCAGTTTGGGCACAAACTGAGCATATGCTCAACCCCCAGAGCAGGGATGTTTCTGTTCCTGCCCTCCCTGCAGCCTGGCTCTCCCAAGGCACATCTCTTCTACTCCTTGTGCTTTTCCTCCGTGCTCCCAACACAAGCTGAAGATCTGGGGCTCCTGCCTGTAAAGGGGTTGGAAATTTATTCCCACAGCTTCAACAGCTCGGGGGAACACTCAGTCCTGTGGGATGGGGCAGAACAAACCTCTGCAGGTCTGTGGAGTTGTGAACTGTTGTACACATTGCCCTGTGCATCCTGCAGGACTACAGGCTGCAGCAGGTCTTTGGAGCACCTGGAATGGTTTTGTGGTTGTTGGATGGGATCAGGGAACATCTTGATGCAGGCAGGATGTACATCAGGGCTTTGGTCAAGAGCACTGCTGGCTCAGCTGCGAGGTATGGGCATGGACCACAGCTGAGGGCTGGGATTCCCAGACTCCCAGTGAAGGGAGGGTTCACTTGGGTGCATCCTTAGCATTGCTGTGATGCCAGAGCTCACACAAGAGCAGCAGACATGCACCTTCCTCCCCATGGGCACTCGCATGGATTTTATAGCAGACCCCCACTCTTATTTCCTCAGTCCTGCTTTTGCCAGTGATGTGCTCATGGATTTAGGATTTCACATTTGGACCTCAACCCTCATTTAGTGGCTGCGCATCCCACCCAGTGCAAACTGGAGATGGGGACACCCAGGCCCCCACCACAGCACTCCAGCAAGCAGCACAGCCCCTCGGGAGCACACAGGGAGAAAGCAGACAAGCCCCCTTCACCCCCAAAATGCAGAGGCCACACATTCAAGGCTGGGTCTCCCCTTCTGAGCCATAGCACCTCCACTTTGGATCTCAGCCCACAAAGGTATTTAGGACCCTACCTGAGGGAAATCAATAGGAATTTAGCTGCATAAATTGGGATTAGAAATCCAATTCCCTTTGGGGATCTAAGCCTTGTATCTGCATTTTGAGTTAGGTACCCAGGCCAAGAAACGTGGCTTTAATCGTTTTATCATGTCAGAATCAAGGGGCCTTTAATTTCCGTTACCGACATGTGGCTTTCGCAGAGGCTTAGAGCTCCCTTGGAACTGCAAGCGCAGCAAGATGTGGTTCCCATGCAGCGGCTCCTTGGGAACGCTGCTCAGCTCCGTCTGCCTCCATCCTGCCCAGCACCAACAGCACGAGTGGGTGCTTTAGCAAAGCGGGGCTCAGCGCCCCGCAGGTCTCAGTCTCACGCCAGCAGCCCCCATCCTGCCCGAACCACCCCAACAGGGAGGAACGTGAAAGAGGAAAAATGCGACTCTTGGAGCAGAGAAGAAAGGAGGCAAAGCAGGAGGGTGTTTAGCTGTGAAAACCCTTTGCTCAGCCAGAGAATTAGTTATATCAAGGGGATGGGTTGAGCTGCAAAGCTGCTGAATGCTATGCTGACACGTTTTACTAAGCTGCAATGGACACGAAACAGCCGCCCGCCACCTGGTCCCAGCCCTTGTGAACAAGTAGCTCCAACAGCTTCTTCCCAGATCCTCCTGCTCCAAATACCTGGGATGGGCACAAAGTTTGTGCTCTCCCCTCTGGAAGTGGCCGATCGCTCCCAGCCCCAGAGACCCGGCAGGGAGGCAGGAGATGTCCTCACCATTGCCCACGGCACCTCAGGATGCGGTGATGAAACAGAAAAGCATCAGGGTCCGGTCAGGCTTTGGGTTTGTGTCTCTGAAGCGGGGATTTGCACCGAAACATTCGTGCAGCTGAACAAACGCAGGGAGGAGGGCGCTGGGAGCAGGGTGTTTGGTTGTCACCACTCAATTCCTCCCGCACCATGGTGCTGTAGCCAGGGGTGCTTAAGCCCTTCACAAGGGAATGGCCAGGCCAAATGCAGGCTAGGAGGGACTTGGAGAGGTTCCAGGGTCTGTTCAAAGCAGACAAGCCCAGCCTGGGACCAGCCAGGCTGAGAGGAGCGGGGCAGGACAGGTCCGGGGTGAGGACCCGTCCTTGTTCTGCACCCACACATGCAAGGGACATCTGTGTAGCACAGGGGGGGCAGAGAGCAGCTGGGGCTGAGCCCATCCACCAGTCCTTTAGGGACTCCATTACGCCTGTAGGACCTGGGATGGCACTAGACACTTACTGCCCCTTGCTTCGAGTACCAGGTTGGTCCCCATCCCAAGAGCAGCCCTCACTTCCTCAGGCAGTCGCCTTTCACTCTCAGCTTGGCCTTTTGGTCAGACTCGGGCAGTTCTTCCCAGAGCAGGTTATTCCAGGTTATTCCAGGCTGGTCCTCTGCAGCCTTCCAGAGCTGGGCACAAGGCAAGGCCAGGAAGCCTCCTGCAGTCAGGACAAACAACGTGTGCCTTAGGACTCCACAGTTTCATAGCAGAAGCATTTGAGGACGCATTCTGCAAGTCTCCCATCACATGTACATCTCTGGTACACAAAGTCACTGAAACAGCACTTAGAGGACTCCAGGATCCAGCTCAATCCTCCCCCCTCATTTCAGCCAGCTGCCTCTTCCTCGCATCCCTTCCCCAGCCTATAAGCTTGGCTCTGCTCTCACCTTCCATCAGGGGACCAGCTGCTCAGCAAACCTTGCCCCATAGCCTGAACTATCACTTGATGGACAAGAGCAGGCTCCTTTCTAGGCTGCATTAAAATACTACTCGATAAAAGCCCCTCCACACGTTTTCCCTAAGCCAGCAGTGCTTTTGCAGCACCATCACCCACAGATGCAGCTCTGCTCAGCGGCAAACTCGAGCTCAATCAATGCTTTGCCCTTAGAAATTTCCTTTGCCCTCCCAAAGAGGCCCTGGAGGGTCTCCAAGTCACCCAGGAGGCAGGAGAGCTCTCCACGTAGGAGACAAAGGAAATGAACCAGGGCAAATCCCCCACCCATGTAAATCAGCCCTGGCATCTGGTGATTTACACTGATCTACACCAGCTGGCTCTGGCCACATCAACTTCAATTTAAACCAGCTGAGGCTCTGGCACAGCCTGTGGGCTTGGGAGAAAGAGGAGAAAGGGAAGGCAGAGCGAGGGTTGTGTTACAGAGCCAGGGTCAGGGCTGGGCTGTGGCTGGGAGTCCTGGGAAGCTCAGATGTGGTTAAGGATGTTTCTGTCGAGGAGAGGTTGCAGAAGACCTCACCTGCAGCA
>NDXB01001985.1:0-30814 GCA_002631895.1 Agapornis roseicollis
GATGGCATTCCTTCCCTCCAGTGTATCCACCAAACCACACAGCTTGGTGTCATCGGCAAACTTACTGAGTGTAAGTGAAGAGTGCAAGTTCTATCGGCTTTTCATCAGGGTTTTTTGGAATGGGGACAGAAGGGCAGGGTGACTGCTGCCCACCATGTAAAAACCTCGTACCTGGGGTGTTTATTGAGACACTGCTCTCCAGGCTGCTGAGGTGTTCACTTTAATCTCAGGGATGAAAGCAAGGTTCATAGCAATGCATGAACACTACCATGATGTCCCCAAGCCCCAGCTGGAAGGAAGGAAGTTTTTTGCTTTGAGCTTGCCTGTCTGAACTGAAGACTCTGAAAAAATATTAACATGTACCAGAAAAACCTATGGAGTCCGGGCATCTGGCATGTGTCTCTGTCAGGTTTCTGTATGCTTCACTCTGTCCCCTGATGTGGCTCAGTGCTAGTGAGCACAGTGCATCTATTTAATCACCTGTGTTTGGAAGATGCAGCATGCTGGTATCTGTAAGATCTCTAGAACAAAAGATCCTAAGCCTTGTTTCCTGGGAAGTAACACCAGCTTTAACAGAGGATATAAACCTGACCAATACTAGGAGAGCTAAGCAAACACCCTGATAACTCTAGTGGATTTGGAGGCCATTTTAAACTTCAGGGCTAGTTCAAATAACCTCCAAGTCTCATATTTCGCTATTCTCTTTCTTGCCAATTTGGAACCAATTATAATGTAGCACCTTTCAGGAAGATCACCAGCTTATTTGGAGCTGTTAAGATAAAGTAGCCAGAGCTTAATTGACTGCATAATGATGAAGGAGCCACATACTGTCTGGGAATGAGGCAAGAGAATGGAGTAATGGGATTTGCATCCAAAGGGCTGAAACGCAGAGCTGCCAGGGCAGATGTGCAGGATAATGATGGAAGTGTGAGCTGTCAGTCTGGGCTCAAGCTGGTAATAAAACTGTCTTGCTTCCCAATAAGAGTTAAAGGTGGAGGGGCAAGGTGAGTGGTGGGATGTCTAAGAACGTGTTTCACATGCAGCTTTTGCACAGTTGCCTCTCTGTGGCCATGCTGAGCTGCAGCTGTGTCCCCTGCTCTGAGGGCTCAGCCCTGAGTGAGAGCCCCAAGTCCTGCCAGAAGTGACCACGGTCTCCCTGTGCACCAGCTGTTTCCCATGTTAGTCATTCCAGAGAATCACAGAATGGCTTGGGTTGGAAGGGACCTTAAAACTCATCCAGTTCCAACTCCCCTGCCTTGAGCAAGGACACCTTCCACTAGACCAGGTTGCTCAAGATCCTGTCCAACCTGGCCTTGAACACTGTCAGGGATGGGGCAGCCACAGCTTCTTTGGGGAAGCTATGCCTGTGCTTCACACACCCTCACAGGGAATAATTTCTTTCTTATATTTAATCTAAATCTACTCTTTCTGTTTAAAGCTATTCCCTTTTTAAAGCTGTTTAGGAACGGTAGTTGAGCCTCTTAACGTAAGCAGAGAAACACTCCACATCTCTTCTCCCTCAGTATAATTCAGCTTCCCTTGTCTGGGTGAGGAATCACAGATGTGCATTTTTCCTACAACGAAGAGAGTATGTTCAAAAGTCCATTAACTAATGGATTTTGTTTCTTCCCTGTTCTGACCTGACAAAACCAGCGAGCACTGCAAGCAATCCTGTCAGACCGGGCTGGCTGTTTCAGGGCTGTTGAATAGGAAGGTGTTGGTGTTTCTTTTGGAGTCTTGTTTACAGTCCTACTGCTGCCTACGGAGGTAGCTTTTTTTTATCCCCTGAAAAACCCCAGTTTTCCCACGAACATAATGGCTTTTCAGTTGGGGTGAAGCTGGTGCTGGGTTTGAGCTGTCCTTGGAAAAGCATTTTCTGGCGACTCTCTTCTTTCCCTTCAGAATTTAGTGTTTATGACTGGGGTTCTTGCTGGAGTGCACCAGCAACTGCAGGCTTGCTCCTGACTGAAACCTCACAGGTATTATGGGTTGCCTGATGGAGATAGTTACAGCAGTCTCTGCAGGAAGATGCTGCTGTGCCGTGCTGCTGGCAGCGTCCAGCAGACTCCAGTCAGCTTTCAGCCCTTCTGATTCCAGATCTGCTGAGGTCTGACTGACTCTTGCTCAGCAGCTGCCCCAGTGAGGTGTGGTTTGACTGAAGTAGGGGCAATTCATGACAACTCAACTCTTCTTCTGCTAAACCAGTCCCTTGGATCTGTCTTTTGTGGATCCAGTGTGTTCCTTCGCGTGCAGCAAGCAGGGCTACGCAGGCAATGGGGAGCTGCCTGGTGACTTGGGGTTTAACTTCTCACTAACTCCAGAGACCTGAATCGAGTACGGATGTGATATAAACCTGTCATTTCTTTGGAACCCTGTCGAGGGGGTGAGACTAACTGCTAGTGTTTTGTCTAACACAGTGCAGACAATACTCTCTCAGTACTGTTTGGTGCTAGTTGCCAATATGTCACTTTATTTCTTAGTTTTCAAAGAAAGAAGGAGGCCACTTCTGACAGATGTGTACAAGAAGTGTTGACTAAAGAGATGGGACTTGCAAAGCCTAGTTTTCAGCAAGACGCTCAACAGCTAAAAATCTACTTGATTGCCATGTGTTTCATTGAGCTACTTTGTATATTGTGACTTGTTTTTTTCGCCTTTTCAACTGTGCGTATTTGAATAGGGACAGTGGTAATGATGGACCATTATTATACTATAAATAAAACATTATCCAGATTAGGCTAGTCAGCAGAGCATAAAACAAATAGCAAATTCTAATGTCCTTGAATTAACAGAAAGCAGCACAGGATGCTGATGTGCACTGAACACCTCTGCCTAGCTGCTATGAGAGTTTTTCCAGTGGTATTGGGATTATTCAGGGGTTTGGTCTTTCAGCACTGCCTTGTAAATCCTCCCTAAAAAGAAAATGTAGCGACCCTGGGGAGCTCACAGCAAACAATGCTCGGCTTTTTGCCTTTTTCCTGCCTTGCTCACTGCGCTTGATGTAAGAGCCTGGGAATTGTCACGCAGGCAGCAAGGCCAGGGAAGTGCCCTGGCTCCCAGCGCAATATCACAGCACTGCAATGGCGGGAGAGGCTGAGGAGCTTGCAGCAGGATCTGACCACAGGCGAGGGTTACGAGATGAAAAGGCTCCTGATCCAAGGCAAGAAATTCTTGAGGGGAAAAGGGAAAGAACCCCCCCAAAACTAATTAGTTCCCTGTTCCAGTTGAAATGATTGAAAAAGCAAGCACTCATGTGCGTGCAGTTCCTGCAGCACTGTGCTGCCTCAAATACGAGTGCTGACGATTATGTAGTATCATGAATTAACTTTTTATTGGGACTTTTTATATGTATATCCATGGTATGGGAAAAGCAATAGGAAGTGTATTTAGTAAGGAGTTTAAATGCATATTTGCATTGCTATGTGTGCATGCACAACTATACTGTTGAGATTGGGTTAAATTGAAGATGTATATTAAATTGAAGTATGCATATTGAAAACTTTCAGATTAAGTTGCTGTGGTTGTAAGTCATTATTGCTCACTTGGGATGCTTCCAGAAAATGGTATTTAATCTTCCAGATTTTTACTTTAAAATCCTTTGAGTCATGAGAGAAAGAATTCCTGAAACTTGTCTAAAATAGTCACCTGTTCCACAGGGAAATGGAGGGGGGTTCTGTTTCATTGGTTGGTTTTGGTTGTCTTTTTAATGTCCTATTCTGTGTGAAATTAAATCACATTTAATTCTGTTTACATGGGCAGTGTGAAATTTGACCTTATGAAGTCTGTCCCTTCTATTCATTACATTGTATTTTTGCTTAGGTGCAAGTAACTTCTTTTAATCTGATTTTGACTACAGCGAAGATTGTGGTGGTTTTTGCAGTGTTTTTCTTAAAATTGATCAGAAAAAAGCATTACAGGTTTGTTTTGTTTTGTTTTTTTTTAAGTTTAAGGTATTTTGATAGGAAAAAGTGTGGTGGTGGTGAGGAGAAGGAGCAAGCCTTGGTACCAAACCACTCCTGCTGTAGCTGCTTAGCCACTGCCTTGTGCCAGAGCTTGGAGCAAGGTGCAGGCTTCTCCCGTCGCCCTTGCTCAAAGTACTGGAAAACTGGTCAGATGCTGCTGCTGAGGTTAAGTTCTCCCTGGGAAAACACTCAGACTATGCTAAAGCACCCACTAAGTCTCCAAAGGCAGCCCCTCCCTGTGCGCTGCTGCCTTTGTAACCTCAGCAAATATCAGCTTTTGCTGAACTGTTTTGGGTTTGCTGGGTGCGGAGATACCCAAGCACGTTTGGTGGCGGTGGCTCCTCTGTCAGGAGGTTTGGGAGCAGGAAAACGCCTTGGTGGGACTTAGATGCTAAAGATGACAGCTCTTCCCAGTGCTCTGCTGGAAGATGGGTCCAGGTTCACCATCTCCTGCTGTAGAGGGCTCTGTTTCTCTGCTGCTGCCCATACCCAACACCACTCCCATGGCGTGGCACCAGCCTGAGCCTCACTTGAAGAGCCTGAGATTTGTTTTAAGTCAAAAGCTGCATGTTGTTTTCCTATTCAAGAAGCTCAGTGTTAAACCTGTTAGAATATTTGGCCCTTGATCCCTAATAGCCTTTCCATGTGGATCCCCAGATAGCCTCTGGGTGTTTACAGAGTGATGTGTGTTTGCTCAAGGCCCTGGTTCATCTTCCTGAGGTCTGGAAACCTGGGATATGGCTGTGTTGGAGGATGATAACTTGGAGCAAGGGCTGAATCAGCAGGGTGCTGCTGCCTCTCCCAGCATTTTCCTGTGAGGGGCATTTCCTAATTTAGACAAACCCCTTCACTTCTAACGCACCTCACACGATTACTAAACAGTTCGTGACTTTGTCAAAACAGGCACTTAATTTGTCAAGTATGAAATGCCATTGAACCTACTCAGCCTAGGCTTGTAGCACAGTTCACTGTAGCACATACTTAAACTTCATCTCCTAGAAAAACAAATGAGGAAAAATGTTCCAGTGCCTTAGCTACACTCTGTGTCTTAAATATATATATATGTGTGTGCATATATATATACACACACAGAGCATTTAAGGAAAAACATTAAAAATCAAGTATACCATGAGCAAGTGCCAGATTTAGCAAACCTTCTTTATTTACATACAAATACATGTACACATATATTCTGTATATGTACACATATTTAAGTGTATATACATACATAATTTCCACATTCTCTACAATAAATAGCATGTAGGGTTTTCTTTTAATTGCCTACAGTTCTGAGTAAAAATAGATGGCAATAAAACCATGGCTTACAGCTAAATTACAAAAGCACCAACCACTGAACTCATTGCAATAAATCTGAGCTTATATACAGCCAGGACGAGGACACGCTATACAGAATACAAAGTAGACCATCGTGTAGGAACTGATAGTAACAGACAAACTAAAAAACATCATTTAGACCAAGGGAGACTCTGTATGAAATAAGATGAAGGAAAACATTTAGATTATTGATCAAACTAAACCACACATTTAGATTTGTCACCTAAGGAGAAAAACAAATTAGCCAGCTACTCATCTATTTTTAACAGTAATTATTTATGTATTTATTTATTTCTTTTGTATGAGTCTTTACCAAGGAAATCAGAGTTAATCTCACAAGTGAGTCCTCCCAAGCTGTCACAGGCATTTCTGGGTGTGCGCCACTTAAATGGAGTATTTTAATAGTCCTTTAGCTGTACGTAATACTGAATATTTTTATACTGATAGTAATTGTTTGAAATGTGCTTTATGAGGTGAAGGTGCATAGATTGTTGGTGTTTACTTGTCGTTGCTTATATTTTGATTTAATTGCAATGCAACGCTAAGGAAGACAACTGGATGCCATTAAGCAGAAAGCTTGTTGTTGTTTGGGTGTTGTCCGTATGCTGTGATGTATTATCCTTGCTGCAACACAGTGCTAAGAGGGCTAGACAGCAAAATAATTGCTTCCTGTACATGGAAGCCAGCCCCTGCCATAGTTTTCAGACTTAAAACAGAGATTCTCTTTTTCCAAGGTAAGTGTATTCTCTACCACTGTAAAACTTGTACTGGTGTGAATGTAAACAGTGGAGAAGAATCGAAACCAGAGGTGATGTACACCGAACCTGCGCCCCTGGTGGGTCTAATAAACTAAAGCTCATCAATGCCTAATTACATCATCGCATGTCCACAGGTAAGAAGGCTGAAGGAAGAACTACCCACTCTTCACTTCAAGGAATATGTACAACTACTACAACTCAAAAAAATGCAGATTCCTTTCCTTTTTTTGTCACAGAAATAGCAATTTCTCTTAGTATTTGGATTTGATTCCTTGAGCCCTGTGTAACATTCTTTATTAAATTAGTGGGAGATGTGTTTATTTAGATTTTGTATATAAGCATGTGAAAGTCTGCATCATCATTTGTTCTTTATGTCATCATCTAACATCCCCAGTGAGAAACAGGATCCAATGCAAGTAAAAGACATCTCTATCATCAAGTCTAGTTTACAGAACTGGTTTTCAAGATCAATGCTCATGACAGACAGAATTCTGTTTGGATTTTTTCATGGGTCTGCCTGGTAGTTCCCTTATTAATGGTGAGAGCTAAAATGCAAGAGTCTCAAAGGAAAATGGTTGTTACCTAACCAGCTTGATAATCTACGATACAGCACAAACACCACTACAGTTTTTAAGGATTTTTTAACCTGTTAGGAAAACATCTTCTCCTCCAAAAGGTTAATGGAAATGTGTATTTTTGAGAGTGATGCTGTACCTCTAGTTATGCACGATCACATCAGCCAGAGGACAAGTATGGAGTCTCACTATGGTAATTATAATCAGGACAGACCTTTTGCACCAGTTTGTAATCTACGCTGTAGAAAGCAATGTAGATGCAGATAACTTTAAAGGGTTTGGAACACAACCAGGAGACATGGCTTTGAGTCTGCTCTTGGTAGCAGATCTTTGAAGGATCAAAATTGCACAAGGCAGTTTTTTTAGCGCGGTCTGTTTTTTCATACTCGATTCGGCAGTTGAAGGACTTGGATTCCTTGGTCTCCAGTGTTGACTGTGGAGACGATTCAAACTCAACCACCTTGGAAGGTGGCACCAGGCTTACAGAAACATTTCCTAAACCTGTGGAGTTATGTCGGAAATAAACACTGAAGGTCCCATTGCCGTGATCAACGATTTTCCCTGTGATGAGGAGGTTCAGCTTAACAGTTTTGATGTTAGAGTGGAAGTCGCCCCATCCAAACATTTTCTTGAATTTCCCAGTTTTTACGATAGGTCTACGTTTAGTTCGTGTGAGAGATTCCTGAACCTCCGTGATGTTGGACAACCAATCCCAATAGTTTTCTATACTGTCTGAGTAGGACACCTGGCCGTGTTTCAGTACTGGAGATGGCTTAACAAACAGGCGTAAAGGATTGATGATCCTGGAATGGACCACATTGTCAACGAGTGTCTCTGCAGCATCCTTGTCTTCCCAGTCCAGCACGTCTCTGGCTTGTACGACTTGATGAGTGTCACAAAATACCTGTTTCAAAGCAGAAAGAAAGAGTTGTATAAAACTATCAAGATACTAGAGGAGCCATTAATACTTATTTTTACACCAGTAGTGTATGAACCAGTCCAGCACCATCTTCTGCCCCAAGAAAGCTCAAGAGTTTTACTCAAGATAGCTGACAGAAGATGCAAAATGCTCAGTGGGAGCTGAGCTCAGCCACTGGCACAAATGGATAAATCTCTGGACAGGCTGAGGGCTGTGATGTGCAGAAGCAAAGTGGCACCTCTGCTGAGACATGGGAGTGAAACAGAACAGCAGCCATTTTGCGTTCTCCTTTTGTTTTTCCCTTAATGTGTCAACTGGTTTAAGCTTAAAATCCTGCCTTGCTCAGCTGCTTCTGGTGCTGTATTTGTGTACTAAACTGTTTATTGTATTTTTGTCTTTCCTGGTGTTGCCTCTTTCATTTTTTCCCAACTTAGCATGGCCATTTGTGCTGTTGAGACAGACAATAAAGCTAACCATATTTTTGGTGTCTTGGCTTCAGTTGCTAAGCTGCCTGCATTTAGCCAGGCCCAGCTCTGAGCAATCCCAGCCATATCACACATCTCACTATTCAGAAATGTGATGAGACCAAGCAAAGTCTGATGCAAAACTGTCTGTAATTGGAAAGCAAGTAATTACCTCTGGAAGCAACAGAAAAGCATTAGATTTCAGAGTGAAACACTGAAAGTAAACAGCAGACTTACAATTTAAGGTAGAGAGGCACTGCTCATGTATGCTCTTCCTGCACACTGTGGAAGAGAAGTCCTGTTGAAAATGCAGAATGCTCAAGAGGTCAGAAGCAAAATCTGTATTTCAGCAGGCTAGAAATGACCATATAACTTTTCCTGTTTAATTCCTTTAAGGGTTGACTGTAAGTTTCAGATAATGACTTTTCAGGATTTGGACTCTTCAGGACTGCCTTACGCTATCATCCTAATGCACAGAGAAACTTTTTCAGCTGTAATTATTCTTACAAAATGTGTGAACAGAATGAAAAGGCATTTAAAATGGAAAGAATGAACTGCCCTCATCCCCAGTGAGATACTGCTGCTGCCTCTTCCTCCTGGCCAAACGCTGCTCTCACTTCATCATCCATCTTGCAGTGCCAGGATCTGGACAGAGGGCTTCCAGTATCACTGCCACACAGGATGGAGCTTTCACTATATGGCAGGCAACCACAGCAGGTTTATAAGGTGGAAGCTTGCCTAAAGCAATCAAAACACTGAGTGCTGATACTGGGTGGGATGTGCTGCCTGTCTCACCAGGGAAACTGTAATGCTGGGCTTGCTTTTCCCTGTGCTACTCATCCAAAGGGGTCTTTTGTTCCTAGCAGTATTCAGCATCTGGAATATTCTGTTTCTATAATCTTTAATTTTCAGTTTCAACATCTGGCAATGATCAGAAGCTCTGAAGGGCTTACTCCTCACTGGGGTGTATTCTCTAGCAATAGGCTCTACACCAGTGCCTAAACCCACCTGCCATGGTGTCCTTCTTCATCATCCCTAAACTAGTAATTAAGATTGGATGTTGAAAGGTGGTCATTGCAGCAATGTTCACAACTCGAATGCTGAAGAAAGGTAGCCATCACCATTACTATTGCTAAATAAATCTACAGCTGGATCGAAATGCAGTGGTCAGGTGTGTTTCTGCAGAAGTACAGTATTTTCTTCTTTAGATTAGGGAGGGGGGAACAACAGACAACAGTGATCACTCTCAGCCTGAGACCCTGTATGTCAACTTTCTGCCTCTATGCTACATTTTTTATGGCCAAGCTATGAACGCAGGAAAATAGGAGATTCTAATGGAAACAGTGACAGATGCTTATCTGTACCAGCAAAAATAGTGCTGTCATAATGATGCTGGGGGACGCATCATTTCTGCTGTGATGGAAAGCTCCTGGTGAAGCAATGTCATGTTTATGCATTGGTCTTCAGCCACTTTTAAGCCTGCTCCCAATCTCAGAATCAGTGGGATGATGCTGAGAACAGCTGGCCATCACCCCTGCCAGCAAAGTAACTCCCCTGCCACACAGAAGTGATCCTGTTCAGATGAAACAAGAACTGATGCACATGTTCGCCCATCCTCCACCCCAAAACTGATCTGAGACCTTTAGAAGCATGGAAAAGGCTTTGCTGTTGTGTTTCTAGATTGCAGCTGGGACCAGGGGCCTGGCAGTGCCGAAATACCAGAAACTTTTCTCTGTGTTTACATGGCTAAAGCATCTGCTACTCAAAATGCTAATGACCACCCAAAGCTGTGGGCATGGGTGGTTGATGCTGCTGTTAGCAACTGAGCTGGAGGGAACTGCCATTGGAAAGTTTAAGTAGAAATACACAGAAGCGAAGCCACTTGGTTCACAGGAGGTTCCAACTTTGCTGGTGTCTGCACCCAGTTCTGACTGTTCTCTGGCAAGGGCACAGGGACACACACACATCCTTCTGGGCTACTTCTATAATGTTTACTGAAATCCATGCAATGGCTCTTTGGCATTTCTTCTCTCTCCTTTTATGAAGCAATCTAGAGGGCACTGAGTCATGTGCTGCTGGTAATAATCAATGTATGTCTCTTCAGGGGGCTTTCACTCCAAATGAGATAGTGGAGTATTGCTTTTTGAACTGCTTTTTTCAGAAGGCTCTGATATAAAAAGAAGAAATATGTAGGTGTAAGGTTTGGGATAGCTGAAGGGTGGGAAATACTAATGTATGCTAAAACTAGGTGGGTTTGTCACATTGATAATGTATTAGGGCACAACTATTTCAAAACCATGATGGCGGAATTGCAGAGTTGCATCACACTGAACTACTACTTTTAATTATTTATGTGTTACACTGAACAAGGTGTAATCATAAGATAGTGAAACAGAGCTACAGCAACATGGACTATTTCATGTGGCAATGAAACAGTTTTCATAATATAGGAACATGAAATCATTAATATATTCAATTATAAGGATGTAATATTTGCCTTTAACACCTAGACAGCAATCAGTAGCTACTGTTGAGAGATGTACCTGACACTTGACCTTAGTAATTTTTTTCCTCCTCCTCCTTGTAATAGTTTGTAGATTGGAGGATTCTCCGATCTCGCTAAGCATTAACTCTTGCTTCATCCAACTTCTTGTTTCACTGATTTCAGTATTGGAAGGAGATTCAGAGGCCGACAGAGTTGTCAGCTCCATGGGCTGCAGGGAAGAGGGATGGGGCAGGGTGGCACATTTGTTGTGTTTTGCAAATGTTCAGTATGAAGATGTGTAACAAAGGCCCGCTCAGTGGCCAGGCAGGAGCAGGAATGAGTGGGCATTGTTCAGAAATGTGAATAATATTTGTGCTATTTTAATGTAAAACCTTTTTTGTGCATGTGCAGGAATTTGGGGTTCTTCCTATTTTAAATAAAGCTTTCTGCACTATAAGAGAACCCAACTCTTAACACTTAATTTTCCTGTATACATCACAAAGGCCCTTCCTTTGCTTAACAACAGGTTTTTGCTGTTAGCAAGGATGGGCCAATGCTCTTTGTTCAGCTGTTTATTCACATTAGTTAGCATTTTCTGGGCAATAAAAAAATCTGTATTGAAAGAATGCAGCACATGCTGGAAAAAATTGCTTCCTCGGCATCTTCCCATTCCACTATAATGCTTTCCTATAGTGGAAAATATTGCTTGTAGAGTATTTGAAATAATACTAGCTTAGGGAAGTTAGCATATACATTTAAATAGATGGCTATTACTGCTGTTCTCTACTGCACCTGCATTTCCCATTCCCTCCAAACCACCAATTTCCAAACAGAAGAAAACACCTAATCTTTTTCCATATTACACAGGCTGTAAAATGTCATCTGGTTACCCTAAAATTTCCGTTAGACTGTAGCTATCTTCCAGTAAGAAACTTAATCTTGGACCAGCCAAGGTGCACAGAATACACAGCATGGTTTGCTGTTTCTTTTTGCTATGTTAACCACAAGAGAGCTCAAACCAAAGCTTGATGTGCTTTATATTCATGGAGTTTTAAACTTTAAGTCACTTGTTTTTCCCTGTGCGCTTCTCTGAAAGATGCTCTTCATAAAATTCTCTTTCCATTAATGATCCTGACCATGGCAGGGCAGCACAGGGTTAAATAGTGTTCCCTGTCAACTGTTTCTGAGAAATGAGCCTGTGTTGATGTGACACTGGTATCAGTAAATGCTGCAGTTTTTTTCTATTTGCCCAGATAAATCTGGGGCTGTCTGGAACTTGCTGGGCAAAGCAGGTGTGCAGGAGTTCATCACTTTGATGCTTTGGCGATTTTACCCAGGTTATTCATCAATCACCACAATCATTTCTACAGCTTCACCCTGCCAGCAATCATTTAAAAACTCTTGGTAATTAGATAAAATAAATAGGTCTGTTGGGATAAACAGCTCTGAAGCACCTCTTGGTCACTCACTGGTGAGTGTTTTATCCCACTGACGGTGAGGGAAGGTTGGTAGGAAGGAGGTGGTACTCAGTAACCTCCTCCCACCCCCAGTTTCACCAGTGAAAAACCCACAATGAGGGAGGCTTCCAGGGGTCCCCTCACTCAGGTGCTTCCATCCCTCAGGCAGTAGCTCATGGTTTATATTCATGTCACTGGTGTAGCAGCACAGGGCGCTTCTCAGGCTTCCTCGCGTCATCTCAGAACCTCCCTGGCTGCCATAATGCAGCATCAAGTGGCTGCACAAAACCTCAGTTTGAAGGGGGTGGGGAGGGAAGAGAAATAGTTCTGCTTTATCTGGCTGCAAATTCAACGATTTCAACACATTTATCATATTTGAAATAATTTATGTCTTGACAGGCCTTACCAATTTTGCAAAGCACACACATTAACCGGAGAGATAGATACAATGATCTCATATTAGTTTTTTCAGCACCTTACACTGGAGCCCAGGAAGATTAATAAAAACTCAGCCCATCATCAATTAAATGGAAAACCACAAAATTATGTTCCATTATAGCCTTTTCTTTTTTTTTGGCAAGAAAATGCTGATGGGTTCTAATAATTTATCACAACAAGCTGAGCTTGAACTTTACTGATTATTAAATAAGTTTTTCCCAAAGGCAGAGGCCATGATGGGTTTTAAGGTAGCAGATGTGGTCGCTGTCAGGAATGCTTCAAGGAATTCTGGAATTAAGCATCTTTTTTCAACAAGACTGTACAGAAGAGTCATGTTTGTTCCATCTAGTCACAGACTTACTTTTCAGGACGGTAGAAGCCCATGTGCTTTCATGATTGTCAGGTGGATTAGCTTGCATTTATCATCACAGCTTTTGCTAGGAATGAAAGCTGTGAATTAACAACTTAAGCTGCCACACAGGAACATCCTTAAGGATGCCTCGATCTTCAGCTGCCTAAACACATGTTCAGGTTTATGCTTGTGAATTTTTGATTCTTAATCCCTTCTCCCAAATATTCATTTGGGCAGATTTTGGATTCCCCTTGAGAAAACAAAGCTGCACAGGTCAGCTTGCCCCAGGAAACAAGATTTTGCTTTGCACTGAATCACAACTCTTTCATTTCCAGACAGCTTCTGGAATTTGCACTGCTTTCTCCTCCTCCTGACTTCGCAATCAGCTGCAGCTCCCATACAACTACCCCTGTGCCAATGTGAAGGGCTAGCTCACGTTGCCAACAGAAAGCTGCATCAAGTGAAAACTGAGCGTGTACTCTGCTTTGTACTCAGCATGCAACATCCTGCTGCAGACTGCAGTCTGTGTTTCTTCTCAGAAGGTATATTTTAAATTACCTAAGTACAGAGAAGTTGATAGAAGCTGCTTATTAGAAATTGGTTTTCTAAGTTAAGTGTACGTGAGCACCTGCCAATGGTGCTCTCCCATTCCTGTCGATGCTCACTACCCACATGGCAGCCGGTCTGACCCATTCCTGTCGATGCTCACTACCCACATGGCAGCCGGTCTGACCCATGGGGAGCCCATGAGCCATCATGTGGCATTTCATCCACCGAGCACTGAGCTGATGGGAAGGAATCGAGTGAGCAGGGATTTCCTTTTGTTGATTTTCAGAAACAAAAGAAATGACAGAAGACAGCTGGTGGTTGAGAGCAGGGTCTCTGTGCTCCATGTGGCCCTGGAAGCGATGTCTGCAGTTTGCAGCCTGGGAGAAAGCAGGGGTGCAAAAAGCTCACGGGCAGAAGTGGGACCTGAATATTACTGAAAGTCAGTCCTGCTGTCAGCTTTATTGGTTAAGCAACCCCACTTTTGTTATGCATTTGTCAAAAGCCGGAAATTAATTATTTCTCCATGTAAATGAAGAGACTCCACAGAAACTGCTGTCACCATTTACCCATGCTGGTGGTGGGATGTGAGTGTTCAGAGGAGGCTGAATGTTGTAACTGAGGATGCCCTTGCTCTCCAGGCACCCAGAACAGTTTTCTACACTTGTAGGACTTCTCCCTTGCTAAACTGTAAATAAATAAACACCAGCAAGTTGTTGTGACTAGCTTCCTCCCTCCTGTGGGTGATGACAGACTCTTTGAAACACTCTGGTGCAAAGATAAAGTTAAGTAAGTCATAAACTCAGAGTTCACCTGCTTGATTCCTCTCTCATTTTAGAATGGATTATAAAGAGAGACTATGGGGATCAGCACCCTGATTTCAAGCAAAGATACCCTTTACTTGGGGGAAACAGCAGAGCAGGGAGTGGACTGTCATAGGTGCAGATCGGCATAGCTAGACTACAGCAGAGCACAGACTCCTGAAAATCTCCCAGTCATGTCAGAGATGCTGCAATTTGGAAAGTTGTAAAGGCTCATACAGCTATTGCTACTGTCTTTCGCTCAGGAAAGGTGGACAGAAATCCCCTGTTCAACAGCTAATAAAACTGCATTGCTTTAACAATTTTGTCCTGTCTCCTACAGTTAAAACTGACAAGCTGCTTCAGCAGAAAAAAAAAAGCCTCATGATTGAACTTTGCAGCCCATTAAATTTTCTGCTTGTAAATGAATCCTACAGAGAAATTCCCCCCTGCAGAGGGATGCTGTACTAGCATCCCCGCCAGCAGAAGGGAAGTGATCGTTGCTGTACCACATCCTGCTATCAGTGACTAGTGACAGCGCTTCCTCCATAGCCACTGCTCTTCGGCATCACAGGGAAAGGTTCCGAGTGGCGTGACAGGAAAGTGACAGAAAGAAAATGAGGAATGGCAGGTTGAAAATGTGCGTCAATCTATTAATTGTGAATGTTAATACTTGTCTGAAAGTCAAATAATACTGCTAAACACAAGTACACACTTAAATACCTGAAAGAGACACAACATTAAGGGTATGCCTGAAGCTTTCTCTCACTTTTTACCCTTTTGCCTTTCAGGAGTTTCAGACTGTCACAGAAGGTAAGTCAGAAAACATAAATTGGAAACATGAAAGCCAATGCACGACTCAGCACTATTTTTCCTCCCTGTAATGTGGCAAGTTGCTCTTCTGCTTTCACGGCAGGAGCGCAGGAAGCTAATGAAGTGTGGCTCCTGGCACACTGCTGAAAGCTGCTTTGCCATTTTTCCTCAAAAGATTTAACAGAGAAAGATCTCTGTCTACATCTGTACACAACTAAGGGCTAGAGAAGGCAACAGGTAGAAATCTTGACTTTAATGAGGATGTGAGATGATAACATCAAAATAACCCACAGACAAAAATACAAATTGAAAATGAAGGGGTATTTTGGGAGAAGTTTCAACTCAGGATGCTATTTCATTGCATAGTTTTAAACAAAACAGATACTTCAAACTCAGTACTGTATTTTACAGAAAGAAAAATCACTTTAAAATCCTCCAATTTGTGTGAGAAAGCAAAATAATACTTTACAAATACAGCACTTCAGCAAAGAAACAAAACTGGGAGGAAGAAGGAGTAAAAATTAAAAGTAAAGCCTGCAAAGATTTCCATTTTCACAAACGTATTTGTGGAAAGTATGTGTGTGCTGCCTTTTTGCACAACCCTGATAAGTAGTTTTAAGTTATATCTGAAGTGTTCCCTCCAGCCTCAACTGGATAAATTGCTTAGAACATGGCTAGCTTTTCAATTTTATCCACACATTGAACTGATCTACCTTTTTGCTGAAAACAGAAAATTCATTCTGAGAAACGCTTCTTGCCAAAGAATGTGCACCACAGCCATTCCTGAAGACTTAACCTCTTTCTACTTGTTTGGGTTTTGCCCCCTCACTCTGAAATAGAGACCTCTGAGATAAAAAATAGGTAACCCGTTTGTATGTCTGTAGAGGAATGACTCTTACAATTTTGTCTGAAACTACTACATAGTTTTCCTCTTTGCTATATATGATGATTCCAGCTCTTCTTAAAGGGTAGAGAAGTAACATAAATGTAAACCATTTGACCTGAAAACAAAATGTCTTGTACAAAAACCATCAAATTCAGTTATGATAGATACAGAAAGCTTAGACTTTATATATATGTATATGTAAAAATATATAAATAAATTAAATATTCAAGAAGAATATTTGGTTCATAACAGGACAGACAAGGAAATGCTGCCAAGGACTGGGTTGGTGATCCACCTGATGGCTACATGGTGTCTTGAACTGTGTTAAGAGATCAACTGTCCTTCAGCAAACAAAATAAAAAGATTGTGGAGTCTATGAAAGTACTGGAATAACCTAGCTAGGTGGGACTTTGAGAGAACTGGAGTTGTTTAGCCTGGAGAAAAGGAGACTCAGAGGTGACCTTATCACTCTCTACAACTTCTTGAAAGGAGGTTGTAGACAGGTGGGGGTTGGTCTCTTTCACCAGGCAGCAACGGACAGAACGAGAGGACACAGTCTCAAACTGTGCCAAGGAAGGTACAGGTTGGATGTTAGGAAGAAGTTTTTCATGGAAAGAATAATAAAATATTGGAACAGTCTGCCCAGAGAGGTGGTGGAGTCACCATCCCTGGATGTGTTTAAAAAGAGACTGGATATAGAACTTGATGACATGGTTTAGTGGAGGTGTAGGGCATGGGTTGTACTTGATCATTTTAGAGATCCCTTCCAACCTGGTGATTCTGTGATTCCGTGACTTCTGAAGGACTTCTGCTGACAGATGGCTAAAAGCTGAACTCTGACTTCAAAAATCAATGTGCATTTATTTCAAGAGTAGTTTCGAACCTTGGTAACTGGAAGGGAGAAGATGAAATCTAAGCTGACCATGTAGGTTCCTGATGGAGCAAGTTCAGAGGAGGCCATGAAGATGCTCCAAGGGCTGGAGCACCTCTCCTACAGAGACAGGCTGAGAGAGCTGGGGGTGTTCAGCCTGGAGAAAAGAAGACTCTGGAGAGACCTTTGAGCAGCTTCCAGTATCTAAAGGGGCCTACAAAAAAATCTGGAGAGGGCCTTTGGACAAAGGAAAGTAAAAAGAGAACAAGGGGGAATGGCTTTAAACTGAAGAGAATTAGATTAGATATTAGAAAGAAGTTCTTCCCTGTGAGGGTGGTGAGACACTGGCACTGGCTGCCCAGAGAAGCTTTGGCTGCCCCATCCCTGGCAGTGTCCAAGGCCAGGTTGGATGGGGCTTTGAGCAACCTGGTCAAGTGGAAGGTGTCCCTGCTCATGACTGGTGGTTGGAACTGGATGATTTTTAATGTCCTTTCCAACCCAAAACCATTCTGTGATTCTATGGTGGCCTGTGTCTTCTGGCTGTCCAAGATGCTCCTCAAGGCTGTGGTGGCCTTGAAATGGTCTTCGAGCAGGTACCTCTAACTGTTTGGTTTTCCTCTCTACACAACCCTCTCCCTTTCCTTGAAATTCAGGCTGTACTCTTGCAAACTGTTTTGCACTGAGCTTCACTGGTGCTATATGGACACACATATTCTCTTCTATGACTGAGACTTCTGCTTTTAGGATGAACACCTGGCAGTTCTTATTTTTAGAAGACATTCCTGTTCACCTGAAAAGCTTGTAAAATGTCCCAGATGTTTTCAATCTCCACTGAAGTCACCGTGCCACGTGCAGACACTGTTCATAGAATCATTTTGTTTGGAAAAGACCTTTTAAGATTAAATCCAACTGTAAACATGACGCTACCAAGTCCCACTAAACCACATCCCTCAGAGCAGTGACAGCTTGCAGGACCAAGACCTGAACACCTCCTCTTACCAAAAACTGAAATGGGAATGTTCAACTCCTTTGCCAGGGCAGCTGCCGACCACCCATCTGTTGAACTTTAATAATTTTCCCTCCTGCTTATTTCTTTTAATGCCTGGGAGATTTCGCTTTATATTTGCTGAGATCAGTTCATTAAAACACTAATTTCAAACTGTAATTATCTGTTGGTGAGCATTGCTGGCTGAACCAGCAGTCGCACTGATATGCTCTCAGTTTGCAGGAGGGTTCACAGATGCTCAGGTCCCTTGAAGCTCCTAGCAGGAGTCACGCTGCTACAAGCCAGCCTGCAAGGACTCTTAATGTTTTAAGAATCATATTTAACCATTAAGACTATTTTATGTGGTAGGACAAACGCATTAACAGATAACTGCTGTATCTGTTAGAAATGAACCTGGTTTTACTGAAGTTGCCATCAAGGTTTAGAATGCCTTGTAAATTTTAAGTTAAAAACCAATTACTGAACAGCTCTTAATCTCCTCTATGGAGCTGATTCACTTTTGGATGTGAACTCCAAGACCCTTAGTGACCTCCCTCCGCGCTAAATACGACACAGCAAAAGCTGGTTTTTCTATCGTCCTACTCATGTGCCATTATTCAATTTTTTACTGCATTATGAAGAAGAGAGTTTTAATAATCGAGCCAGATTAAGGGAATAAAAGGATGCTTCTGGCAAGTTAGAGAGAAACTGCACATTTCTAGCAAATTTCAAGCTCTGTATTATTACAATGCGTTAAGAGATGATTAACAAAGAAAAATATTACAGTTATCTACTCCCTTTGAGAGTCTAACTAATGAACCTCTAACAGCTGCTGTTGAAAAATCAGTAACACCATCACTATCAATTCCAAGACAAAGCACAGCTGACAGATGTTTGAAGTGATAGATCAGGCTGCACAAGGATTAAAATAACAAGCCCCAAATGGCCTTTAAAAGACAAAGGTGCTGCAGCAAACTATTTTCAAACACTTTGGATACTGTCAAAAGTTAGATCACTGAAACAATTATCTTGCAAAACAGTAATGACCAAAGTAATATGTTATGAGAAATCTAACAATGGTGATACTTGAGCCAAGTTTCTGAAAAGAATGGGGTTTACAGTCATTTGTGCTTTTAATGGCAGAACTGAGAATGCTGTGCTGCCCTTCATATTACTCCTGGGAATGACTTATGAAAAGTATGCACTGGCTTGAAGCATAAAATGTAACTGAATTGCATTCTTGTACATTCTAATTAATCCTACTTTAAAGCAAGAAGTTACATTTTAATAGGCAATGAACACCATTATTTAAATAAGGCATAAGATCTTTGTGTTGCTTCACTGCAGGCTGAATCCCCTAACAGCCTGTCACTAACGTGATAGAGATGAAGAGCCTTTCCTGGAAGATACCTTCTGCCTTTAATCGGAGATGACTGTAGCAAGAGAAGAACGAGCTGGCTCAGACAGGGACCCACAGGGGCAATGGCAGGACATGCTGTGTGGCTGCAGTGCTGTGCAGGGCCGAGCTGAGCTGCCACGTCCCTGACTAAGCCCAATTCACATCACTGTCACAGTGCAGTTTAACCATAGCTTAGAAATACCAGGGAGTTCAGTGTGCAAAGCTCCTGGTTGAAAAGAGCTGCCAAAAGTGCTTTCTGTGATGACATCCTGGGAAAGCTGTGGCCACCCCAAGTCCCTGGGCAATACCCTTCTGCTAAAGATTCTGTTAACTGGGGTTATTCAGGGACTCTTCATGATGCCTCTTGAACCCTCCTGGTATTTGAAGAACATGTGGATGTATCCAAGAGTCCATCAGCAGGGATAAAAGGGATTGACTAATAATCTCACATTCAAACCTTTCTCCCTGAAAACACATTCCATCATTTATTTCAAGCATGATATTCTTTCTTGGAAATCCTACATCCCATGTGCACTTTTGTTAGTGCACCAGAAATGAGACAGTCAGCCCCGAGCTATGTTTGTAGCATGTCTCCAAGAAAAATATTTCTGCTTAAAAGCTTTGTGATAGAAACACATGGGAATTACAAGAGCATGCCAGACTGCAACCACTGCATAGGAAAAGGTGACCTCCCACTCCACAAGAAACGGTGCGGGGTGAGGGCAGGGGTACAAACGCTGGGGATGAGGCTGCTGCAGAAGGGCGGCAGGGAGATGCGGGGATCACACACTGGGGAGAAGCTCCTCCACCTACATCTCTTCAGCCTAGTGGAGGCCCTCTGGGAAAAGCCTGGCTAGAGCTGGGGTGAGGACCTTCCCAGGACTGTGCGGCACAGCCATCCCTTGCTGCGGGTTCCGGGCAGCCCCTTCTCGCTGCCTTTCCCCACCTGCTCTGCCTGAGATAACGCCGTTGCATTGACTGGGGAAGAAGGCAGGGTTGCGGTTTGTCTTCCTCCCCACCACGCAGCCGAGTGTGGGAGCTGGAAGCTGCCTGCCCTCGCCTCTGCCAGAGGAGCAGTTGCGTGCTGGCTCACAGCGTCCCTCCCTCCGCAGTATGCGTAGCAGACCACTGCAGTTCCCTAAATTAAATTAAAATCTCTTCTCTTTTCAAACCGCTTAGCATGAGGTTGAACACTGGGGCACTTCGAAACGTTTTATTGCTGCCTACACACATGCATGCATGCTGCTTTCCTAAATGAATTACTCTCTTAAAGAAGAGAAAAATCATTGACTGAAACTGCCTTCTTATTAAGTTTTAAGGTGAAACAATATTAGTCTTTGCCTAGCAGCAGCCAGCCACGCCTGCAGCCATTGTGCACTGCATAATGGTATAGTAACAGTGACTTCATACTGTAAGGTCCTATTGAAACCCAATTTAAATCTCTTTTAATTTATTCAGCCATCTTTTATGTCCCTGAGAAGAGGAAAAACATAATTCTTTTCAGCCTGAATTTGTTTGTGCTTTGAAGATTTGGGGAACAGTTTGAGATTAGCTGGTCAAATCTTTTCTAAATTAAAAGCTTTATAAAACAGAAGCATTTTCCTTAGCATTGTTTTCACATAGAAAACTTTGGCTTTTTTGTTTGATTCTTAAAACAGACAAATAAATCAGAATTGGTCATATTCTAGACCAGTGGTAGGTATAGATAAATGTTACTTCCAAAATGAAATTACAGGTTTGACACACTCTAAAAATGACAAGGTACAAATTTGAAATCCAGTCACTGCGTAAGTTTTAACAGGTCTTAATTATAAGCTGGCAAGTCATCTGTCCTGATATAATAAATCCATGACTTGGGTTTAAAAAAAGGAGAAGACATGAGTTTGATATCTAGTTTGACTGGAAGAATGTCACAACACATGCCTGGCTTGTTCACTTTCCATAATTTACTGAGATATTTAATATCTAAGATCTTTGTACATGCACTGTAAGAAGAGAAAGAGGATCTGAGGAAAGACAAAATTACATCAGATGAAAATGTTACATTCTAGCACAATAGGAGTTAATACAAATTGCTGTCATTTGCGTATAAAATATACTTTCAAACCTATTTGCCCCCATATGCCTTATCTGTATCAAACAAAACAGGGAATACATTCAACACATCTTTATATCTTTCAATCTTTTTTTCACTGTGAATTACTTTGCACATAACCCCACATATTAATTTGGTCTTATCCCACCATGCATTTCAATTGGCATATAAAGAATAACATTTTCAGGTTGTATGAAAGAACTGTACTAGCAGGGTGTTTGCAGCTGGTGAAACAAGCACCAAAATCACCCACAGGAGAACTGAGGGCAGGTGAAATGGAACTCTTGCATATAGCTTTTAAGGCACACATGTCCAAAATGCATAATCTGGAAAATGTACAATCCTAGAAACAAAATATTTCTTTGGATGTTTTAGAGGAAAGGCCATATAAAGGCATAACTGTACAAGGTTACTTGTACAGTAACTCTGTTAGTATGAATAATGCAAACTGGAATGCATTATCAGGGGATACATGTACTGTAATAGCCAACTGGATCTCAAACTTCTGGATGCAAAACCTGGGAAGGCCTGAACACGATGAGGTCGGTATACGTAAGTATCCAACAAGAAATCTCAGCTCAGCTCTACTGACTTGTCTTTCTTGGAGCACACATATTTTTTCCCCCTAAAGTTTAGATAACATATACCTTATTCCCATTCCTCTCCGCCTTTGATTCTGTTCCCTACTCCTGGACTTGACCATGCATGATAACAAAATCAAAGTGCTCCTTTTGCATCTCAGGGTTCAAATTTCTCTGGGGACTTTTTCAGTTGACCATAGTCTTGCCCTCCCTATCACATAATGAATTTGCTTCCAAAATGGAGTTTGCTAATCTAATATTTACTCTGAAAAAAGCCACTCTATGGTAATCAGTTCTCGCTGCTTTTTAAAATCCAGAACAAACCAGTTCAGAAGAATCATAATTGCAAGTAAGACTTACAGGTCACTGCATAGTTCATGTACTGTCTGAAAAGGTTTAGTACAAAATAAGGTCTTCTCCATTAAATAGCCAAATTCTGAGTTTGTGTAAGAAACCTAACCTCAATTTATGAATGGGTTTGGGACTGAATGTTAGTAAGTGGCATGAAAAATCTCTAAATCCAAACAAATTTGGGTTAGGAAGAACGGGCTGTTAAAGCAACAGATATGAGATGTGAGCTGATAAGCAGAAGGTTCAAGAACTGGTGATGTGTAGGTGAAGTCAGGCTTAAGAAGCCATTAATTTCTTCTTGTTTCTAATTTCATACAGAATGTGTAAATCAAAGAAGGAAGCTAACCAAAATGTATCTGCTGCCTAGACCAAAGTCAGTAATAAGAATATAACAGACAAAAAATAAGCTCTGTTGCAAATATTTTAAACTGCCTCCTGTAGATGCAAAAGGCAGTTCTACAGAAACAGGAAATAATCCCTTGTATTAAAATTGAATGCATTGCCCTATGTGATCGATTTCAGAGATTTTCTGAAGTCTGTAAATATGTGCATGAATGAATCCGTAATAAGAATGTGATTTTATCCATCTCTGAGGCCAATAAACTGTATTACATCAAATAACATTTCAACTAATGATACCTGTTAAAGTGCCAGTTGCTTGTGAAGAACCATTTCAGGAGGGCTTGTCTGTTCTACCTGACCAGAATGCTACAGGGATAAGAATTAAGGCAGTACAGCCCCATGCCAGATCCTTGTACGGATCACCCACCAGTACAAACTTAATCTGGACAAAGCATGACCACCAAATTAGCTGGAGTAGATGCACAATAGTTTGCTATGGATTTTGGTTCAGGAATTTGTAAATAAATCAGGTTCATCTGTTCTTCTTGGCTGGAGTTGAAGTAGGGAACCTTCCAGCTCCTGTTTCAGGTATAGCAGTTTCTTCCATCCACAAGCCACATACAGAGGAAAGCAGGATGGCTGGACTCACAGTGAGAAACAAGAATTGTTAACACCTACATTCAGAGAACAAGAATCTCAAATACACCACTGAACAGAGTTGCCATTTCCAAATCATGCTCCAGAAACATCTTGGCAGATCTCTGTCCAGCCAGCAAAGGGCAACACCTCATCAGTGTACATCGGATGTAGGTGGCTCATGTTCAACTTTGCTTAGGGCTCAGCTGAATTTCAGAAAAAATTCCGACAGCTGAATATGGATCAAAATGTCTAAACAATTTTGAAGTGCGCTTCATTTTGCTCAATACTCAGGAAGAGATGCTTTCACCAGGGTGCCAACAGCATGCTTCACTTAGTGTGATCACGTGCGTGATCGTGACAAAAGCAAATTACAACACCAGGTAGTCCTGACAGAAGACACACCACTGCAGGTCAAGAATAGCTAACAACTGCCTTTAGTTTTAATTATTTTTATTACATGATAAATGAATGGACAAGATACATGCGGCTTTTATTGCTGTACTCGTGGCTCAAAGCAAGTATCTCTTACTGTTTGCTGTGGCTAATATTGCAATTAAACCTTGGTATACAGACTGGGATTTTATAAAAACGCAACCCCTTCTCAGCTGTGCTACACAGAATAATTCTTACAGAACCATTCTTTTTCTGCTTTCCTCCATGTCAATATTCTTTGCAGAGCAAAGAGACAGAGGGAATCAAATCACATAACCTACAAAAGGAGTGAAGGACCTTACTTGCTCCCAGTAGTGAAGGAATGTAGTGTTAAGACTTGAAACTCATTTCCTGGTTTTTTGTGTTCGTAATACAGTCTCTAAACAGTGCATTATCTCACATACCAGATGTGCAGCAGTTTCTAGGTACAACAGGGTGCAATAAGTGTGGAATTTCAGCCCTATTTCTTCTTTTATGTTTTAAGTCAAATCCTTACTCTGATTTTAATTTAGGTTTTTTGTCTTGTTTTCTGTGTGCTTTGAGGGGTTGGAGAGATGTGGGGAGTTGGCATTCAATTATAGGAATGGAAAAATAAATAACCTAGGACTCAGAACATCTTAACAGCGCACAAGAAATCAACATCTAAACCTCTAACTTCATTTAAACTGGTGTAAAACTACAGTACAGAAACAATTTGTGCTGATGTGATTAACTCCACTTAAGTGTAATTTGCCCGCAAGACTCTCGGCTGACACACCAAGCTGCATTTGGAACTGAAATAAATTGGAAAGATCTTGAAAGTTATTTGAACCACTGTCAAATACTATTCCGAAAATACTGTTTGTATGTTAAGCAATTTGAACACATGTCAATAAAGAAGTCCATTACTTTCATGTTACTCGTAAGTTCACCAATAAAAATCCTAGTAATATAAAAAAAAAAAAAAATACTGTTGTGTCTCAGCTGAGAGGTGGTAACCTCGTAAAGCAGTCAGTGTTGCAAGAGCATGCTTTCCATATGTAAGTAGTCATCCTGAAAACAGAAGAAATAAAGCTTTGTACCAGGATGAATATAAAACTTGGATACACCATGCTAATTTTCTGGTATGTTAATAGTATTTGGGAGTTGGAAGGTGTGAGTTTCAGCAAGGGAAAAGGGAGACCCCAGTGAGGGAAAATGAGCTTTAATTATCAAGCCACATTTTTGTTTTGCTGTGTGTCCAGGAAGGCCTCTTTGCCTGCAAGGAATCACTGAGTGCTCTTTGGATTCAAAGGAAACTCCTTGCTGGTTTCTGTGGGCTTCCACTGGGGCCCAGTGCCTAAACATCAGCTTGGTGCTGATGGCTCCATAGGTGTGAAGACTCTTTCTGTGGAAGTTGAAAAGTGTAGGTTCCTTGAAGGATTCAACTGCTGCACATCTTTACAACAGCAAAGCATGATGTGCAATGCTTCCAGTCATTCACAAATGAGTGAACTAATTAAAGATTTTTTTCCCTTTCTCTGGCACACTACATAGTCCAATTAAGTTGCTAAGCCAATCATCTTGAAATAAATCAACCATATTGTTACATAATTCTTTTTAATAAACAGAGATATCGTTATATGAACTAGGTTCTAAGGGTGCCAGATGCTCTTAAGCAGAGAGTCTAATTTATGTCATTGAGTTTAAGAAGCAACTCATTCATGTGTGATAGCTTTTATCATCCACATTGCTTATTGTTATCTGAGTTTAAAGTAGATTTCTTTCTCATACATAAATGAGCATATAAAAGCTAAGTATGAACCTTCCTTACTTCCCCATCACACAATCACATAGAACTGTTGTCTCAAACCACTGAATAAATGATCTTTTTAACACAGCTAGTAGGATCGCAACAGAAGAGGCCAAAACCTCCTCTCAAAAATACTGCGCTCAATAGGAAGAAAAACCTTTGAAAACAAATGTTTTACTGAAGAAAGAACACACACTGGAAGGTTACCACTTGCAATGGGAAAAGGGGGATGAACTGGGTTCACTGCAGCCCATAGTGCTGCCCAGTAATTGTGCTCAGCCCTGGAGGAAAGCAGAGCCATACTGGCAGCCGGCAGGGACTCCAGCGGACTTGGTCTCAGACAGACAGGGAAACTTAGTTTCCTCTGTAAAAAAAACCCCAAGATTACCAGATTTAGTCTTAATGTTTCAAGGATATTATTAAAGGAGATGGGAAGTAGAGATGCTTCCTTCAAATACTGTCAGTGACATAGGCTCCTCCAGAGGAGAGTATAATGCATACATCAAACCCAGTAATCAAGCAAGACTGTTTTTATCTTTTTGCCCTTTGGTTTATCCTTTTTTTTCTCCCATAAAGAAGATTATACAAACCAAAAAAATGCTTCAGTTGTTTTTTGACAGCTTCGTTGGAGGACTGAATGAGTCACACAGAAGTCAAGGTATGCAAAGTACCTTTACTCAACAGTCCTCTTCCAACCCATCATGAAGTGCTTCCTGAAGAAATGGCTACTAAACGTTCACAATTTGCACCCCTCAAAGAAGCAGGACATTTAGAACATGATTGAAAAGAAAGCAATAGTGGCTACTGAGTACGTTTCGTGCACCTGTACCCACCACTCCAATTTGTTCCCATTTATTTTGGACCGCAACAAACAGCTTTTACTTTGTATTTTTACTTGGACAGTGATGGCTGAAAGCTACTTCTCTGCATAAAAGCTGAAAGAAAAACCCCTGTGGTTTCCATTTGGACATTAGAGGGTTGATATGTTTTGCTGTCACGTTCTATTTTTAAATGCATGACACTGCACAGGTGTTCAGGCTCCAAATCCTTAGCTAAATCTGTCATCTCTCTGCAGCTTGTCACTACATCAGCTAACAATCTGAGGGGAGAATAAAGTTCCCGTATGGCAGAAAACTGCAAGTGCTTGATAATGGTTAACAATAATTTCTTTCCCTACCTGAAAAATAGCACTGCACTTGATAAATTTGCAGGTGTTATAATTGCTTTGAGGTTCATTTGCCTATCTAGATTTCTGCAATTTAATAATTCATCTACAAGCCCTTAATATGTAGGACACAAACCAGCAGATGATTATAAATGCAAATTGTTTTTGCAGGAGTAAAAGTTGGTAATCTGACTCAAAGCACAGGCTGGCAGTTTTACCTCTACGCTTGCAAACCATAAAACACTGACTGAATTCAGGAAGAGGAGATTTACGAAGAATTACAAATCATCTTCCAGTGTCTGCCTTAAGCATACATTATTTCTGTACCTGTGGGTATTGATAAAATACAACACATCAAAGAATATAATAATCAGTATTTTAAGCAAGCTGGTCATGAGGTTTTACTCCAAAACTGAGGCTAACACACACTAACGCTGGTGCTGAATTTTTTGCTGAATCTTACGTGCTGATGATGTAGACTTCTGGAAAAAGTATATTCTGTTCAAACTATATAGGAATAAAGAAAGATGGGAGAATGAATCATTTCATGCAGGACTGGTGTTCCAGAGCTGGCATGAGAGTGGACACTGCTGCTTTCCCCAGGAGCATTGTCACTCACAAGTAACATTTCTTTCTGCCTCTACAAGGCCATTCTCTGTTCCAGCAATGGAAGACCAAACTCAAGACCTACCCTTGTAAGTAAAGTTTAATCTCCTTGACTTGAAGTGAACTGTCATGTTCTTCTATGGTTAACTTAGAGGAAAAAAATGTGAATGACAATTCTTCCTTTGCAGATGATTATTTAAATTTTGGTCTAATGACTAAACAACAACGAAGTACAACTAATTCAGGACCACTGAAGTTTTGACTCTACTCCCTACATGATTCTTACTATCAGTCACAGAAGAGAAGTCAAGTCAGTGATCCCCTGAACAATCTGAACCATACATTGTCCACAAGGATGGATCAGTATCATTCAAGTGTGCTGAAAGAGCTGGCTGATGTTATTATGAGGCTGTTCACTATTAAGTTTGAAAGGTTCTGGAGACTGGGGGAGGAAAAACACAAATACAGTGACTGTTCTCAAAAAAGGCTAAGAACAACCAGAAGGTTACCAGCTGCTCAAACTCACGGCAGACTCTAGGGAAATCATGGAGCAAATCCTTCCTCAAGTCGTATCTGGGCACATGACTGGGAATAGCCAGCATAGATTTACCATGGATTTACTAAATTTACCATGCTTGACTAAACTGATAGCCAAGTGTTTATTAAAAGACTAGATCTCCAGAGGAGGAGAGAGCAGAGGAATGTCATTTACTTAACCAAGGTTTCTGACACAGTCTCCCAAGCATTTCTGTCTCCAAGCTGGGACATTAACTGCCTAGATAAGTGGACAACTGTTTAGGTGAAAAAGCAGCTGGATGCAGGCTCAGAGGGTAGCAATTCACATGCTGTACTCCAACTGGAGGTCAGTAACAAATGGAGTCCCATACTTCTGTAAGATTCTACCCTGAATTCACAGAAGGATTTTCTAAGCTTAAATTTTCATAATTACTATCATTACTGAAAAATTTTCATGTAGTTTGCTGGAAAACCAGTATAAACAAAATAAAATGCTTGAGAACTATTCTTCCCGAAGAGGATGATTACAACAATCTTATCTGCTTCAAATTCTATTATAAAGTTATTTTCAAAATATATTGTTGAAAGGTGTTGCGGTTGGGTTTGAAGACCCTAAAGGAGGCGTGTTACTAGACATATAGAATTTTCATATTAGTGAAAACGTAACTTTCTCTTCAGCGGACACTGATGGGTACTGAGTATTTAAGTTAGTGTTTTCCTGCTAGTATTAGTAGTGTACTTTTGCCCCTCAAGGCCCATATTTATTCAACATCACTGAGAGGGTGGACTTCCTTCACCAGGTTAAACAAGCATGGGTACCCAAAAAGGCACTATCACCACCCTTCTCCTACTGTTCCTGTACACTGTCTTTCCTTCAGAGAAATGCTTGTGCTAAAACGCTCTATATGATCCACTTGAAATAATATTTCCTAGCTGCTGTATTTTTTAAACATGATGACTCAAAGTTATCTGAATTACAGACTTTGAATGGAAGCACATAAACGAATTTGGCAATATTTTTTCCTTGTTTCAAATGTACATATTCCTTGAAACAAAAGTCGTATTTGTGTTGTGTAACAGACTTAGAGGACAGCTTTCACTGCTAACTTCCCACTGATTGCTTTTCTTTGCTTGGTAATATAGCTAGACACGGACCGGTTCTTACTTGAGTTGCCTGGAAAACGGCACACTTCCTGAATAACTGGCTCAAAAACATTAAGGAAACAGGTTTAGGTTTTTTTTTTGCCTGACAGACTTAAAGATATTCCAGTGCAGACATATGGTTAGCATCATGTAAAAGAAGAATTTATCTCGAATTTAACTTTTAGGAATTGTATTTGTATTTACAAAGATTAAAGAGAAAAAAAAAAAAGATTAACTGTGATCTACTGACTGAATCTTTCACCTTACACATGGATGTAGTACTGCAGACGCCCCATCGCTTCCAGAAATGTGACAGACCATAGGGAGGGCTCAACGCTATGGTGTGTCACCGCAATTGAGACCGCAATCAGAAAATGAACTACTAGATCAGGAGTACATAAATGTATCTCTCTTTTTAGGAGTTACTTCAATCAGTTGTACTTATTTATACTGTCTTACAGAACATTAAGTAAATTAATAGAACATTTATATACTTTTACAGCAGTGTTATTTATAAAAAGGAAAAAATTTTTAGGAAAAGCTCTGATGCATGTAGTGCTAGATTTTGCTCACGAGGAGGAGACTGTTAAACTACTCACCTTGCAAACACTACTTAAAATGGACAAAGTACAGCCTAGGAAGGTTATTGTATCTTATCATCCAGGGTCAATAATTCTATACTTGGAGCCTTCTCTGAAGCTATTTGTCTGTACTTCAGATAGGCATGCACCTTGATGTTTCTAACCAAATTGATGAATTTCTCCCACACATTTATTGCTCTTATTTCTGGCTACTGAATGAAAAAAGCACCTTGTCTAGCTCTTAAGGGAAAATTTATCTATTAAAGATGATGACTTGAATGAGAAGCAGGTGGTGGTTCCAGGTAAAAGCACTATTTTTATAGACTACTCTAAACATGTTTCTTTCAGGAATGAGCAATCTGAAGTATCAGGCTTATAGCAACAGAACATGGAATAGCATTTTTCAACAGCAGCTTTTCTTACAAACAGACGGCTACAAAGGTCATCACTGTTTGCAAAGAAACATGTCACTTGGGATTTTTTTTAATCAGAAATTAGAAACTAAGCAGAATATTTTGGTATACAATCTGTTTATGTGTAATTCCTGCTATTTTTCTCTACAGCCACTACTGTATTTACTCAGGGCACTGACATGTGCTGAGCTCTGTACACAAAGCAGAAGGTACTCCTAAAGAGCTTGTAATGGAAGTAATACGTCAGAGAGATTGGTAATGTTTCTAGCTACATATAAGAATGTTCTGCCTGAGCTTTGAGCTGATCAAAACCTTTTAACTGTATTCATCTTTTCAGTGTTGTGCTCATTACCTTGTGCATTGTGCTAATACAGTCATGTAGTTAACACCTTCAAAACACACACAAGCATGCACATAGTCCCATCCTCAGGGGCTGACTGCTGATGTCCATTAAAAAAAACCAAGTTGCCTAGCTAAGCTGCCCAGAGATGTATAGAAAGATCTGGTAGTAAAAGCATTGCAGTTCGAAATAGAAAAAAATATTCCAAGACAATTATTCAGAATATAGTACGTATCTACTGAATCTAGTTCATTTCCCTCATGTGCAAAATTGCCAAATTCTGCAAGAGACCTCTGTGCTTAGTTGGTATGTATTAACCCTAATTATATGGGTCTCCCCTGTGAGTATCTTTTCATTAAGATGGTCTGTGAAAACCAGTGGGGAGATGGAGGGGAAGGGGTGTCAGGAATGGCAATGGATGCAAGTTACTCCAAACATGTATGACCAGTAGAAAAAGATCAAGAAAGGGCAAAACATGCCTTGATTCACAATGCTGACATTGTAGCTCTTTGAGCAAAAGGTCCCCAGGAACAGGCAAATAATGCAGCCTAAAGCAAAGTGTCTTAAGAGTGATAGAAGACAGCTATGCATAACAGGAAGGAATTAGGAAACTTTGTGTATAATATTAGGAAAAACTTACTAAACAATATGATACTGTCAGCTGGGAAACTTCCTAGGGATTATCATGGGAACTTAAGGAAGAATACTAGGAAGTGCTCAGTATGAGCAGCACTACATCACAGGAAGATAGGGTAGCTTTTACTGGTATCCATCTGCCAAAAAAAAAAAAAAAAAGA
>NDXB01001985.1:31723-49916 GCA_002631895.1 Agapornis roseicollis
AAAAAAAAAAAAAAAAAAAATCACACCAAAACCCAAACCAATTTTGTACTTAATTTCTCTCTTCGTCCAAAAAGGTAGATCCAAGCAGCTTTCAGTCCCTTTGGGGATAGGGACTGAGCACCTTCCTGTCCAACACTATCTTGATAAATATGATACCGTCTTGAGAGATGCACCCTAGCCCTCCCTTCTGCTACCCTAATTAGGGGATAAGTGCTGACTTATTCACACAGAGAGAATGCACGTATTATTATTATTGCCTATTAAATGCTGTTCTACCTTAGGCTAACCTGTTTCCCTTAAAAAGCCTGTGAGTCTAAGTGAAATAAGGTGTCTTGCAACCCAGAGGAAGGCTCTGAAGTTTCTAAAAAGGCTGCATTTTAAGCTACTGCTCCTTTCTTCTCAGGACCTTGCTAGGTATCTTCCCTCCTTCTGTTTGGGGAGCTTGCTTAACATCATTCTTGGGCACCATATACAAAATGCAGGTGTTTAATTCAAAGCTGTGATATAAATCACTTCTGTACTAAGCTTTTAATGATTTTGAATTTTCCAGAAACACAGGAAAAATCCTGACCATATTATTTAGTTGTTTATCTCAAACTGAAAATATCAGAAAGAAAAAACCCAATCAAAGAAACCCCAAACCAAACAAACAAAACCAAAAAGAACAAAACCCAAACAAACTCACAAAAAAAAAAAAAAAGCAAAGCCAAATCCCTTTATTTGTGTAGGTTTTCTTGCCCCACTAATAATGATTACTACAAGTTTTCCAGTTGAATATTTTGAAGAGGAGTTTGAACTAAATGAATTACACAGTAAGTAAAGATTCAGATCTCTTTTATAGCCTCTACATTTCGATACAACAATCACCTAAACCCTGAAATAGAATTACCCCAGGAAGTCCTGGTGAACTTAAGATTGGGATGCAGGCGTGTTTGGCTTTCAGACTCAATTCTGTTTCAAATACTTTCATCTCTTTTCCTATGAAAATCAGGCTTCCTATGGTGATGTTGCCAATCAGATGTATGTATCACTCAAGTAACTGTTCAGACACTCTGTGCACTTCAATTGGATCTGACAGAGCTGGTAATCTCAAGGATAATTAGATTTCTATTAAATAACTGCAGTGGGTAAGACAGAAATTTGGGCATGGGGCACATATTCATAGTAGAGCAGGTTTTACTAATACCTACTCATCAGACAAGTTTACCTCTATATTCCCCTCAATGCACAGGAGATTAGTATCACTGGTATAGACAAGTTAGTTAAGTGACTACTGGTTTGTGTTATGAGGACTACAGTTTTAATACCTAAATAGAACATATGGTTCAATCTCCTTCACAGTTACCAGTTTTATGGACATCAATTACAAACTATATCTAGTAGTTAATCTGAACTGGACAAGACAGTGCAATTCACCAAAACACAAGATACACCACCTATTAAATTTGTATTTTTCAACATATTAATCCTGTTATCCCACCAAAAATATAGCTGTGCTGTTCAGCGAAAAATACTGCAAACTCACCAGATGGCAAATCTCTGCAGAGTCATCACAAAGTTAGCAATTTTAACTCCATTTCTTTCCCCCGTGTTCAACATTAAGTATAAAAAACAGCGACACTGAACTTTCAATCCAAGCTAGCAGAGTAACAGATCCTATCCAACAGCCATAAAAAGGTTTTGTTAAACAAAAGGAGGAGTTTGAATTCCCTAGTCACAGCAGTGCTAGGCTGTCCACTGCTGATAATACATAGATCATGCATATCTGAATAAAAGGATTATGGGGTGAATATCATAAAATGGATCCGAGTATGAGGTATGTCAAGTTTTTACATTCTTACATTTACAGGCATTTCATTTACTTTAAATCAAATAGATCCTAACTCAGCAATGAATTTATTCTCCTGTCAGACACTCAGCTACCTTGGTATTATTTTATGCTAGCTTCAGTTAAGTGCCAGGACTGGATACAGAATTTTACTGAGATGAAAAATAAGAGGAGGCTTGAAGAGTGAGCTTGATGGAAATGGTTTCCCCGCTTTTTTAGAACGTTAAGGAAAAACATCAGCTGTGGTTTCACCAGAACTGCTGCAGAAAAAGAAATATGGGATTTGGGGCTCTAGGGGGAAGGAGGAAAAGCATAAAAACAAAAAAAAAAAAAATCCCTTCTGTGGCCCAAGAATGCTAACATGGTAGAAGCAGAGCTTGTTGTATTTCTTGGTCTTGATCTAAATTTTACACACCTGAGCTCACTGCCACAGCAAGACCTTGGTAACGAGAGGGTGTCAGAAGGGAAATACATGGTTTATAGACAGTGCACTAGTTCTCTGTAGGATCTGCAGTTCTGTAAAACTTGCTTCTTAAAAATAAAAAGTATCAAAGTCCCCACATGATGTTCTAGCCTTTTGCTATAATAATGGCTATCCACTCAGATTTTGCTGTGTTACAAATGAGTTGAAACTGGACAACTTTAAATAGAAACACTCTTAGAAGGATATCATATAACCTAGGACTCAAAGCTGATAAAGCCTTTGAAATGACCTGCTACTAGAAAGCTTGGACAGGTACCTATCAGCAAGGGGTGAATTTATGATCACTAACAGATTCTGGAATTATTTATTCCAGATTTAGTTTGTATCCTGTACAAATACAGCGCATTTTGTTTTAAATTATAAACAAAACAAAAATAAAAAGAAAAAATCAAACCAACCAACCAAACAAAAAACCCAAATAAATAAATCTGGGCAGTAGAAAGAAAATATTTTTACCTGCTCCTGGCTACTGTACTTTGGATTATGTGAGCATCTCCAGGAACAGAAGCAAGCAAGTAAGCTTCTGCTTTTCCCAGAGGAACTGAGCATCCTTTGCTTGGAAAAAAACTTCAGGAGGATGGGTCAGGGAGGGAGAGAGAAAAAGAGGTAGCAAGCAGGCAGATCATGGCAGACTGCAGCTTAGATAAGCTCCCTGGAGGGCCAGAAACTTCCTTACAGCAGAGAGGAGGCTCAAGCCAGGGGAAAGCAAAGATGACTTGTGGATTTGTCATTCAGCACAAAAGACAGTGCAGTTTGTTTAAAAATTAACTCAAAAATTGATGTTTCCAGTACTGAAAGACTAAGTGAATGACTGGTTCAGCAGGGGGGTAGAGTGGTATCTGGCATACAACTGCAGCTGCATCACAGGATTTGTCTCAACCCAGTAAGAAGTCTGACACAAGTCTTTTCCTTGCCTTGAACAGCGACAGAATTTAAATTAACAATAGACAAAATTTAATCTGTTTTAAAAGGAAGTGAGGTGAAATTCAGTGACTGTCACATAGAAATGTTTCAATCATCTAATTTAAAGTGGTCCAGGCTAACACACATGACAACTCTTCAGTGGTGCCACAGCAACAAAAGTAACATTATCTACTACACGTCTTTCCACAAAGCTGATTACCATTTTGTTAGTTTAATGAGATGAAAACAACATGGGCTTCAGTCTTCTCCCTTGCACATTGCTGCTCAAGAAACCGAAGGACTGGGCTTCACTCCTCCCTTGCTCCACATTATGTCACTCTGAAAATGTCCCAATCATTGACCAATTAATATTGAATTTAGTAGCTCTTTTAAGCATCAACAGTACTGCTTAAAATAATAAGTTAGAAGAATGAAGTTTCACCTTTAAGTCAAGATATTGCTTCCCACTTCTTTATTAGTTCTGAATATCTTAGGATGGATTCAGACTAAAAGAGGAAGATCCAAACTAAAAGCACATTTTAAGAATCCACAACAGAATGAAGTACAAGAGGAGAATTCTGTAATCATCCCAAAATTAAACACCAAAATCTGTGAAACAGGTTTAGTTTTGCACATGCACATGCAAAGTTTTGCAGTTCCCAGCACATGGGAATACACATCTACATGGTCTACAATGAGCAGTTGTACAGCTTCTCCTACATTTAAATCTGAAGGCTGTTCAGATATACTTAGGTTTAAATCTTACCAATCTTAAAAAGATGTAGTGGCACAGACTTGTGCTACCTTATTTGACTTCCACACAGCGTTGAACTCCATGAACAAAGGGAATACACTGGAGTTTCTATGTGCCCATGTAGACCACAGCCTCATAATGCAACCTCCACCCTGTAGTATATGAAATAAATATTTTACTACACTTTGTCCTAAAAATATCTCAGAAGATATTGTAAAGATATTCAAGAATGCATTTTATGCTTCCTTCCTCAAAGGAACTTGTTGAAAAAAAATCCCACTTTCAAATTGTCTCCAATGGGATGAGGGGAAGGAAGATGGATTTTCTACAAGGAAATTCTCTACAGCAGAAAGAATCCACCACAGCCTCTCAAATGCACAAACTGGTGTAACTATAGAAATATTCCCTTTCACTGTTGGTCTGTCTGTCCCTCTCCTGCAGTAACTGCTCAGGCTCATTCTACCTGCACACTGGGCTGTTTTATTTCCACCATCCACCTGCTCTCTCATATTCACCTCTTATTCCCACAGCAAACTCCAAGTTCTTCGTTTTCCTCAGGTCAGCCTCAAGCACAAGCAGCTCCTTCTCCATCAAAACCATAAAATCCCCTGGAATCTACATAATAACAAAATATACAAGCATTTTTATGCACAGTGCTTTATTTTCCAAGATAATGGGTACAGCAAGATGAAATTAGGGTTGTGCATTACACTGGTGATGCATGGTATTAGAAATACCTGGTCATCACCAAAAAGAATTACAAAGTCAGGAATTCTCAACTTGCCGTAAACATAAACCAAACATGCTGGGTCTGGAATATCAGAATTAGGACATTTGAAGTAGCCTCAACTCTGCATGGTAATGACACAATAACCATAACTGGTCCCAGTGCACATAAAACCTGATTTTAGAAATATTAGATTCTTAGATTTTTATTTCTCCCTATTCTTTCATTCTCACTTTCTGGCTAATAATAGCTTCTATTACTACCAATCATTTGGAACAAAGAGAAAACCTATCTCAAGGACTACAGCTGTTTAATTCTACCTTAAATTACAGCCAAGTTGTTCAAATTCTGTACTTACAGTAGTGCTGACATTCCAGCGAAAGTAGAGCATCATACCAGCACTGAAATCTCTGTTGCAAGGACAAAACTACTTAGTCTTAACTGTGGACCCATCTTCCCAGCCCTTTATTTTCTCCTCACTCTAAATTTGTTTCCTTGAACCTCTTTGTTAACTGAGACAGCTTATAGCTGACACAGGACATCAACCCACAAGGAAATTCCCTACAGGAAACAAATGAACACTGTTTTCAAAGTCTTGACCTACAGACCTCATAGGTTTTGTGTGAGTTTCATCCATAAACTCATTCATCCTCCCTCTCATCTCTTGCTCACCTGGCAGAGTGCTGACATCTCCCAGAGCTTTTCCATTATACCAAGTGCCTAGTATGTAGAGCTTGGGAGTAGGTGAACATTAGAGGTCCAGTCCATGCTCCATGCTGGGAGGAGTCCTGCTGCAACACATGGTCTCCTGAACTGCAGCATTATGTTGAGGGTCCTCCATCGGTTCATTTTACTCAAGGAGTATCCTCCAGTGTATGACCCCGTGTGCAGGCACAATGGTGTTGCATGACCCTGCATATATGTTAGCACATTTTCAGTGCTACAATAGTACAGTAATAGCATGTGAAGTATGAACAAGGAAACAGCCCATAAACAGGATGAATATAGATAAGAGTATCAGAGTAAATCCACAAGCCTGAAAGTACTATACTGCGGGAAAGGGACTCTAAGAGTGTGAAACATGATTCTTATGGATGAGTGAAGCTCTGCTGAAAACAGAACCTACCCAGCAGGCTCACCCATCATTTTCTTTAACTCTGATTGTTTCTTTAACTGACTAAACAAACAGCATAAACTAGAACCACAAACATGGGGGAAAATTGAAGGAATGAAAAGAGAATGGTAACAATGAATGGGGTTGAGGAAACATACAAAAGCATACTTCAGATTTGAAGTGGAAGGCCAAAGTTGCCTCTGAGTAGGATGTTTGGAAATCAAGTTCAAGATGAATTTGTAAGAGTTATGTGAAAGTGAACTTTCCCTCTTTTTTCCAGTTCTGCAAGATTTGATCTAGTAAAAATTTCAAGGCCAGTATTTCTGTTTTACAATGGGTATGGTGAAGTAGTTAGAGGTGGGCAAAAGTCAGGAGTAGAAGGCAGATTGACAGAGCAAATGCACTGTCCCTTGAAGTACACATGCTTTTAAATAGTCACTTATCACAGCAATTTTGTGATAAAGGCAAAAATTCTTCCCTTTTCCTCGCATTTGGTTTTGATACACTGACAAATATGTGGCGAAAGACTCAAAGCTTCCTTAAGCATCATAACAGTTCTGGTCTTTCCGATGAAGATTTAACACAGAGGATGGAACCTAAACCTATGGTATTACAGCTTTTGTCTTAAGACCATTAAGCATAGACTAGCACTGACCTTTCCTTATTGCAGCTATTTACCAAGAATTACTACATTTTATTCCATACTTGAGCCAAATACAGCTTAACACCTCACCCACTGATCATAGTCTAAGTGCTGGTTACTGCCAGCTACCACTGGTGAGGGTTACTGCCCATTGCTTATTTCCCATGCCATGCTGAGTAGTTCTTGCTTCTCCTCATATGTTTTTTGGCTTTGAAGTGTTGATTTTTAACAGTATAGGAGGACCACTAAGTGGTTTCTGCTGCCCCCTTTCAACTCACATACCCAAATTCCCTTCCTGCAGAAACCAAGGCTCAAAATGCAAAACAGAAAGCTGGGACCAATCAGTGCACCCTAATTTAGTTTTGGGCTCCACTGATCTTTCTGTTTCACTTCTCCATCATTTACACTGCACTACCAGTAAAAAGAAGTACCTACAGCACATCTCTGACATGTAGCTTTCAATGTGCTTTACAATGGTAGAAAAATACCTTCCATGTTACAGATGGAAAAAGTGAGACTTAAGTTTTATGCACCCTGTGCTAAGGAAGCCTGGGGTACTTTGTGGTCTACTGGACATCAGTCAAACAGACTTGCTGTACAAATTTTAAAGGGGGTCTATAACCTTTCCATGCCCCAGTCAAGCTAAATAAACTGAAAAGTATCAGTCCACAGGATTAGGTCAAAAGATATGATGTAAGGACAAGCCAGGTTGCATGTTAGGCCCCTACGTAAACTAAACCTAGCCTCATTCACCTTAAGACATAACTCCTTAGTCAGGATAATAAATTCTTGACCTGCTGAAACCGATGTTTGTTGAGCTGTCAACTTCAAACTGCCTGCATTCCTTGGGTTACTTATATTACTTTATTATTCTAGAACAAGATGTGGGTTTACACTGCCTACAGCACCTCAAAAAATACCAAAATAAACCAAATGAAATCTTGGGCCAAATATATTTCATGTCAAAGTTCTCCCTGGAATTAAGGGGGATGGAATTTCATCTGCATGCTTCAAGATGACTAGAGGGAAGCATTTACCTTTCCAAAACAGAGTTGAGAGTTTTGCACGGTGCTTATTTCTGATTCTCACTGCAAGGGCATGTCACACAAACCGCGTTTGCAAGGCTATGGAGACAAAATTAAAGTAGCCAGGAGGAATATACCTCTGTGTTTCTATGCCTCGCATGGTAGATGTGTTTTATATGGAAATGCAGCTTTATCTCAGTTTTCAAGCTATTTCTGCTTATGAGGCAATGTCATATACTTTAGCAAGTTATGAGTATTCTTTTCAGTTCCAAGTTGTTAAGAACCTCAAATTCTGTTAAAAAAACCAACCAAAACAAAAACCCTCTAAAAAATTTGGCTTGTGTGACAAACTGTTCTCTGTTAAAAATTTCACCTCTTGAAAAGTCCACAACAAACAATCTGTCACTGAATTTCACTCCCGTCAAATGCTATACTTCAGTCTTGGTGGAGAAAAATCTTAAAATAACATAGTTTGTTTGGGTTTTAGTGTTCCCCTGCCCCGTCCCCCATAATTATTTGTCATCCATAGAAACACTACTGGGAAAAAAAATAACTGTTTTTAAGGGTTATAAAAGAACTGATTCCTGGTTTTCTAACATGGTGACAACTCTGCTCAATCAATAACATTTGAAAAGAGTTTCTTGGTGGGAATACCGATACAACTGTAGGCACAAGAAAATGCGCCCCAATTTCAGACTGCAAAGATGCAAGAATAAACTAACAGTTAAGCTGCCTGGTCATCCTACAGAACCACAGGTCCCATCTGTGCGTGTTTGTAACTGTACCTTGCCAAGACAAAGGGAAAGTAGCAGCTATAGTAGCTGTATCTAGCAAAAGCAAATTCTGCTTCTTGACTGAAAACCTATAAACAGATCCTTCCCCCCAGCCCCCTTATTTCTTAAAGGGAGAAATTCCATACATTTTGAAGACCCCATATGAACTATTTTAAACAATGTTATGAAATGTGACATTTTAAAAGATGCAAATTAACAGCATGAAAAGAAAATAATGGATAGTGACAGTGGAGGCCTTTTTCTGTTATGGGTTTTGGTTGGTTTTCTTTTCTTTGGGCATTTTGGTTTTTGGTTTTGGGGGTTTGGAGTTTTTATTAAACCAAAATTTCTTTAAAAGGACAAGTAACATTCCCACAAAAGTAGCAGAAGCCCCCCTCCCTTTAAGACACATATAGCTAACTTAAACACTATCAGGCATATTATAAACTATATAATCCTAATACTTCAGTCTTTCCAATTCCCAACACGTTGAACTCCATTATTTATAAACAGCCAAGTAACAGGACATTCAACAATTATGTGACAATTGAAAAACCTTACCAAAAAATAATAGTAAAGCAGGAGTACCTACTAAAGATGACACGATACAACAATTTTATCTCTAACAGCCCAGACTAGTACTGCCCATACATTGCAAATTGTTGTTTCCATGGATATTGACAATATAATATAAACATGACTTTGTACATTAATGCATTTTTGCAGAAGCTAGTTAGCATCTTAACCTGACTCAACAGCAAGCTTTCTTATTGTTTAATATACACAAACATGCAGAGTATTGTAAGAAATGTTTATGTGCTTATGCTGCATGTATACTGGTACACCACCTGTTAGTCAAAATACTAATCCAGGAACATGTTACAGAAATACATCCACACTCTGTGAAGTACTAAGCATGAACTTCTGATTGGTCAGTATTAGCTACAGCACTTAATCATCTAACTATCACTGCATTCTGAAACTTAGTGAGATTGTCTGACATAACCCTCAGCATCTCCTCAAATTTGTTAAGTTTCACATGGGTTTTATCCTGTATTTATGCATCTTTAAGAAATGAGATAGTACACTTTGGTATTTGAAAGCCAAGCACACATTTGAAGTTAAATCTAGTAAAAAAAAAAAAAATCCAACAAAACCCCAAAAGGCAAGTACTTGCACCTTCACTGAAGTACAGCACCAAAGCATTTTGCATTCCAAAATCTCCAGTTTCATAAAAACTCAAGATTGCGCCATCAGGAAGGGTTTGATTTCTGCACTGCAACCCATGCTTGTTTTCGTTCTTGGCTGAAATGCTGCGCCTTTAGTGTTGTCTTAATTTTAAGAACTTCAATCTTCAATTAAACCAAACAAATGCAGAACAACTAAACAAGCAAAACAAGCCAAACCAAAAAATTAATTGAGATTTAGTACCACCAATGCCTGCCTGCTAAAACTGCTAATTAGATTCCAGGAAGCCACCAGTCCTTCCAAATACTGTTCAGGGAACAAGGACTAGAACAAAGACTTGTATTCAATGTATTACCACTAGCATCAAGTATTTCTCAACTCAATTTCTAAGAAGCTGTAACTTACACCAGATGTTAACCAGGTATCCTGATAATAGTATGCCAAAATGCATTTACTCAAGCTTTTAATACTAATTTATTACTAAAAGGTATACCTAAAATGCTTCAAAAATTCCACCCATTCTCACATTGCTTTAATTTAGAATTTCAACTGATTTATATAAGCCATAAAACTAACTGACTCTAAAACTTCACCAGTTTGTATACAAGGAACACAGAAAATAGGAATACCCGAGTGAGCTGAAAACCTGGACTGACTATACATGATTATTTTAATTCAAGACAGCAACTTTGCTTCTCTGGTCTGCCTTCACTCAAGGCGTGTAAAACCACAGTGGGAAACTTTTCAACATCATCAATAAAACATCATGTAACAAACCCGATTCCTGTTGATGTATTCAATCAATCCCTTTGATATCTGTTTAAAATAAGTAAAAAGGAGAGTGAGAGGTTGTAGGTGCGAGGAAAAGAGGGTTTATTTAGTTTCTTTCGCTCAACAACTTAGTAATCCATTTGCTGCTTTCCTTTCCCATCTCTCACCCCTGCGCGTTGCTTAGCTGGAAACTGGGCTGCAAGAATGTGGAGAGTGTAAACAGCCTTTTATTGTCCAAAAGGACAGGAGTGTGAAAGCAATGGGAGCCTTATCGCAGGACTGCAGCTCGCTACTTCATTGCTGTGATAAAGCGCTGGAGCAAAAAACATTACACGACAAGCACAATCCGAAACCGGATTAGAATTTGACATAAGCTTCCTCAAAAACTAATCAATCAACTCACACTGTAATATTAGACTCCAGTTCTTAAGGAGGCTGTTTAATCCCGTCAAGGTTTATTATACACTCCCTACTGACTACAGTGACAAACTTTCAGCTACTTTCAGTCGGGAAAGAGAGGCACAACTTTTGCAGCACGAATCGGAGGGGACTGAAAACAAAACTTTCCTCCGCCCCCAATAACTTCGAATTAACATTTTAAAAACACTCCTTAAAGTGAAGATTATCAAACTTGTTTGCAAATACAGGTCTTCCTCTTTTTAAACCTCTCCCACCGCGTTACCACGAACACTAGGACCATTTTTCTACCACTGACACTCGACAACCCAGCAGCTTCTGGCTCAGGGAGAAGCTGGCCTCCGCGTTCCACACTCCAGCAACGCACCTCTCTGTCCTTCCCTCCCCTACAGAGCTCCGGGTCCCAACTGTACATTCCACCCCCACATCAGTCCCAAATCCCCCGCTGCACGCAAAGGAATATGTAGCGCAATACAGGCGTGTGATATAGTCCCAGAGTAAATATTAGCAGACCTCATGCCCGCGCTGCAGCAAGCCGAAACTAACAGGGGAGCTTCCGAAGCGCGGGTGACTCGACCTCCACAGCCCGTTATGTCATCCCCACGAAGAGAAACCCCTGAACCCAGCGGCAAACTTTTCCGGAGCAGGCAGTTCCGGGCGGTACTCGGCACTCGCCCGCCGCCGTGCCCAGCCCCGCGGTGGCTCCCGGAGCCGCTCTTTACCTGCGTGCCCCACCATCCCAAACAAGCCCGCCGAGCGGCAAACACTTGGAAAAGCACAGACGCACTTAATACATATACGTATATATACACATATTAAAAGAAAGAGATAAGAATAGGCGTCGTGCTGTGGGAGGCTGCCCGCTGGCGCGCTGAGCGCAGCCCGGAGCCAGCTCTGCCTTTGCCTTCAGAGTAGACCGCGTCTGCCGCTCACACCAGCGAGAAACGCGCCATTTCTTCCGAAGTCCTGCGGCGGGAACCAGAGAGGGACCGCGGGGAAGGATACTTACGAGCTGGAGGACGCCCTGGACGACGACGAGGGGCAGGGGCCGCAGGTGCACCATCCTGGCTGCCGGTCTAAGAGGCGACTCCCTTCGCACGGGTCTCGCACATCTCCGCTGCGGGGAGCGGGGGGGCCGGGCTGAGCGCAGGGACACGCCGCCCCGCTTGTCCCCCCTCACGGGGCGCTGGCAGGCAGCGGAGAGACCCCGGCACTGCCACGCCGCTCCGCGCGGCGCCGCACAGCTCCGCGGGCGGCCATAGCGGGCAGAAGGCGGAAAAAAGGAGGCGGGGGGCGACGGTGGCGGTGCTGCCCAGCCGGGAGGCCGCGGCACCCCCTGCGGGGCGGAGGGGGAACCCCTCACAGCCTGGCGCGGATCGGCGGTGCGACGGCATGCCGGCGGTCCGAGCCCGCCGCCCTGCTGCCTGCCATGGTGCTGCTGGGGAGAAGTAGCCGTCCGGCCAAACCGAAGTTGTGGCGAACCACAGCAGGGAATACAGAACGAAGGCAGTATGTCCCTCAGGATACTGAAGAAACCCTATTGCCCAGGCGGAGCCCCCCTCACGGGAAGTTTAAAGGCGTGGCGGCCCCTCCTCCGCCCGCAGCCATCACCTGGCCCAGAGGGCAATGGCGGTCTACGGGGCAAAAGTCCGGGTTTACCGGGGGGGGGGGGGACCCGAACCCGGGGCTGCGCCCTTCTTAGGGAGCCGTCGCTGCCTGGCCCTGCCGCCGGACTTATGCTCTGGTACGAAAGGAGAGATAGGTGAAGAATTTGACTTAACGTGTCCCTTTCCCAGCTGTGCTTTTATAGGAAAAGTGCTATCACCGTTCTGTTCCCCAGGGGTCGATATGCTCTCCCACCCCCGGCACCCACACGCTGTGGTCCTTGAGGGAAACTCAACGGGTTTCTTCTCCCCAGTAGTGAGGGAGGCGGCATAGTGAGGCGGGGGGTCCGAATGCGCCCCTCGGCTTGCCCGGGGTCACTACATGTCGTGCCCAGGAACAGTGTCAAGTTCAGGTGGGCTCCTCCTGCGGGGCTTGAGCTGTGCAGGGCGGTGGGTTGGACCAGTGCTGATGGAGACAAGGGTCATGCTGCGCCTGGTAAATGGCATCCAAGTGTGCTGGGAGCCAGAGGGCTGGAGTATCCTGCTTCAAAGAAGTTGCTCGGGGGTTATATCCATTTAATAACATAAATTAACGAACACATTGTGGACCTGCTTTTGAGATGGGCATAACCAGCCTGAAAATTTCATTACTGTGCTGTCAAGCTGCAGGAGAGACCACCTTGTAATGCAGTAGCCTTGAAAGGGGAGATACAGTTCTGAAAGCAGGCGGCCAGAACCTGATGGAAAGCAGCTATGTTTAGCACACATGCCTAGAACCGGAGCAGTAGCACCGTAAGAGATACACCTGTATCCAGTCTGGCAGTGTTGGCGGTTGTTGGTTGGTAATGCACCTGGAATGTGGTACACAAACTCTGCCACTCAAGTCAACTTAGTGGCATCAGTTTCCAAACCCTGCATCTCATTTGCAGATTAGTTTCCTCCTAATTCTTGGTTTCCCTGTCTCATCTTACTAGGCCTGTGTTCAGGTTACATTTTGACTACCTTTGTATTTTCAACCACTAAAATCCTGGCCAGAGGAGACAGTTTTGCAAGACCTTTCACTGTGCTGGTGAGCAGCCATGATTTTACCAGATAGTGGCTGTGGTTATTTATCTGTTACACCCCTCTGGTTCCTTTCCTAGCTCACATCATATGGATATGATTGAGCCACAAATTGTGTTCTCTCATTTGGCTTCAGAAAAGATGTTTGATCTGTAGCAAAGCAAAATAACATATAAACTCAACAACTCTAAAATGGGTTCCTTTGCAGCAGATTCAAAGTTTCAGAGAAAAGTGGAAACAGTGTTAATCACTGATTCAAAAGTTCATAAAAAGTTCTTTTTAAAGTGTAGTGGTGTTCACCCTGTTATGCTACCATTTGACTTTATTTTTAATATAAAATGATCAGTGTACGATGTGTTAGGATTTTCCTGGTAGAATTTAAATGTAAAAGATGTCTTCACATCCTGGATGGAAAATAGTTGAATGCTGCTACATGTATTCTTAGTATAAAAAAAACCTACGTTCTATGGTACAGAAATTATGTATTAGCATGTGTGAATTACCCAGTTATTAGTCTAACTGTAAGGAAGCACCCTATTGAGCTGATCAAAGCTGTTGTAGTGAGCGCCCTGTGCAGGGATGAGCCATGTAGTTGTGAGTTTACCTTGTGTCAGGCTGGTCTGGTCTCGGGTCCTCATAGTAAATGGAAACATCTTGAGTGCTATCTACTGCTCACAGGCGGTACTGCGTGCAAGTGCAGAGTGAAGATTTTATTTCCTCGTGACGAATTGCATTATACAGCTGGGTGAAAAGACTGTTATGCAATTAGTTAGAATTATGAAGACTAAATTCGGATGAAGTGTTTAGATAAATCTTTTTTCAAATGGAAAGCTGTGCTATATAAATTTAAGGAAAGTCGAATTTCTAGAACTGGCTTTTAATGGAAGTGTTTAAACTAAAATACTGTACTATCCTATTAAATACCAACAGACTGGATTTAAATGACATTAACTTTGTCACACAAGCTATCAGAAGCTGGCCTTAAACCATACTTTTTCCAGATTAACTATTAGTAAATATTTGTTAAGCACTTTGAAGATGAAAAGCACTGTGCACAATAAGTGATTATTGTTATTTGTATTACTTCCCAGAAAAGTGATGGTAGGGTTGGTTAAGAACAGAATATAAGGCCAGAGCTTTGTGTTTCCTGGCTTTGGCACGTTAGCATGATCTTCAGAAGTCATTTAAACGGGGAAGGGACATTTTTCTGGTCTAATTTTAGGGTGCAGTAGCAAATAGTTGGTTCATTTCAGGAAATAACAGTTGTATGTGGCAGGAAGTAATACTAATCTCTCTAGAAATGGATTCATGAGCCAGCTGTGGAAAAACTAAGAGCTCAGGATCCTACTAAACCATCTCTGCTGCTGCAAGATAATGAAGAATATCCAATTAATAATGATCTCTGATGCTTGTGCATAAAGTTAATAGTAATTTTTATTCCTTTATCAAGGAATTTGGAAGCACAAACAAGTAAAACCTGTAGTTAGCATCAAACCCATCTGTCAGTTAACCTCCATATAATTCTCAAATCTCATTCCTCTGAGTTAACTTAAAACACTGACATCAATTTTTGTCATAGCCCTAGGACTCTTCACTCTGTTTCCAAATATTAGAAATGGTGGACTGGGAAGAGCAGCTGGTATCACTCAGTCTATCTCTCAAGAGTGCAGGCAGTGAAGTGTTGGTTCTTTTTGGAAACTCTTCAGGATCTGTCTTTAAATTAGCTAGTCAGGAGTGGGGGGAATCCCACGCTGCATAAGGAAGCCATTCCAAAAATTCACTCCTGGCATTTGAAAACCTTCTAACTTCTAGTTTCCTGATTTGCTGTATTTGATATGTGGCTTTACACACTCTTGTTCTTTTATAGTCACTGATACATCTTGGAGAGCTCCTCTTCCTCCTTCTGACAATGTGTAGCCCCCAAAATTTAGAAGGTACAGATTCCCTCTCACATTTTATTAATTATGTGAGCCAGGAGGCAGTCTCTCTCAGGCAATAGCTCTCCATTTCCTGTGTTAGTCTAGTAAAGCTTTTCTTTTATCTATTCCCATTAGAATTAATCTTTTTTGAATGTGGGTACATGTCCAAATTTAGATGTTAGTAGTCTTGTGGAACATCATGCATGCCTAATTTATCTCTATTGGAAACTGTTCCCTGAAACATGGTTTTGTTGTATTTCCCTTTTCAAGAATATGTAACAATTATATTTTCTCTTTGTTGTTCTGGTTGGTCCAACATGTTATCCAGATCCTTCACACTACTGACTACCTACTGTATCTGTGTCAGCAGCACATTTCAATAGCAATGTCCTAAATTTATGCTGGAATTGCGAATTAATTTATAGAATAGTAGTGCTCCCAAGATCAGTCTTTGGTGAATTTTATTAGTTACTTCCTTCCAGACCCTGAGTGCAACCTGTTAAACAAGACGTTACCCTCTTCACAACCTTTTCCTAATCACCCACTTCAGCCTATCTAATTTTTTCCCCTATGGCATCCAGTCATGTTTTGATTGAAGTCCTGCTTGATGACTCTATTTAATTTGCCTAGAAAATTAGCAACCTAATCAAAGGCAGGTAATGAAATAGTCATTATCCTAGAAATAATCTGTACCTTTCTGTATTAAATAAACACACCAAAGTGAGCCCAAACAAAAACCAAGCAAACTGATCCCATTTTCTGTCTAAAATGGAGATTACCATCCCACTGGAATTTTCTATCAAATCAGTTAATTAGGGTTAAACACAAAGTCTTTTCCTCAGTCCAGCTAGTGTACTGGGTTTCTCTGTAGTGACTAGTCTAAACAGAGACTGGAGCATAGGAGGTTCCATGTGAACATCAAGAAGAACTTCTTTACTGTGAGAGTGACAGAGCACTGGAACAGGTTGCCCAGGGGGGTTGTGGAGTCTCCTACGTTGGAGATATTCAAGGCCCGCCTGGACAAGTTCCTGTGTGATGTCATTTAGGTTACCCTGCTCTCACAGGGGGGTTGGACTAGATGATCTTTCGAGGTCCCTTCCAACCCTTAGGATCCTGTGATTCTGTGATCTGTAACTGGGTAACAAGAGCTATGAAATGAAATTGGGTTTAGAAGTCGTACTTGCTAGAGTTATTGCAATACTAAACATTTACATAGAGCAATCATAGCATTTAAGGGCAGAGTGTCCCTGAATTAGTATTCTCAGGTGTTCTTTTTTTTCACCTTCAGAATTTTTAATACATTTTCCTCCACATAGATGGATATAGTATTTTATCAGTTAATTTCTTGCAAAGGAATCGTTTACCATTTAGAATGGACCCTTGTGTGAGATTCATTTACACAGTGGCTACTTTGTTTACTACTCTAAGGTTCTAAGTTCTAAAATTGGTTTCTATTTGAAGATTTTTTTGAGGCATTTTATTTTTTTTTTCCTGTTTTTCCCCTAGAATATGAATAAACCATATCAGCACACCTGTACCATGTGGATAATGTTTGATCCAGGAGACAAAAGAAGCAAATCTGCATTATGACAAAAATATTTGCTGTGTAATTCTGCTAAAAAAAAAAAAAAATATTCCGGCATAATATTATGAACAAAAAAATGTCACAGTTGTGCTGAAATGATGACTGTGACTGGAGAGATTAGAACTTGTTATTGTATTCATTTAGTATTGGGGGAAAAAAATGTTCAGTGAGCGCTTCCAAATCCACTTCACTTTCATTTCTAAGTCATAATCTCTTATATAAAAAGATGCATTTTTTTACTGTCAACTTTTGCATGAGAACTGATAAGAAAATACCTCTATAGAACATTCACAATTACAAAGTATCAAGGTGCATTATGGCTAGTTCTAAATGAGAACACAAAAATAATACTTTTCATGCTTTTTTAGAGTTTTGGGCAAGTCAGGGCTATAAACAGCTTAAAGAGATAACATGCCCAAGTGAACTTTTTCAGAGATAGAGATAAACGTATCTTTGTCTTCATTAAAGAGGTCCCATGTGTTTTTTAAAAAAAATAATTTTTTCTGACAAAATTGGCTAACTGGGTATCTCTTTCTTTATAACGTACCTCACCTAGGCAGTGACTTGAATCACTGATGAAGACATTGTGCTCTGCATCAGCAATTGTCAGATTGTATTACTCTTTTGTTTTGTTTTGGTTTTTTATTCTGAATTTACCCAAGCTAGACTGTAGCACATATCCCACTGGCCTTTGGTACCTCATGAGATAAAGTTCTTCATAAAACAGCCAGAACATGCATTACATGATCAGAACAATTGTAGCAGACTGACAAATAATGCAAGCTCTTTGGCTAAGTACACAATCAGTTGGTTTTGAAAATTAACACACATCCTTTGTTTCCTTTACCATCTTCTACAATGCCAAAGCAAATATTCACAAAACACTTATATCTGAGGGAAACAGGGACTTTTTCAAGTTTTCCTCGCATCATGCTACTTGGAAAGAGTTTGTGCTTCCTCTTCTATAAGCTTGTCATTAGACAGCTGAGGTGGAGAGTAAACACAATTCCTTCCACTGATTTCCTATACTGCCTGCCATAGTTATGAGATCAAAGAATTGCAGCCTGTTATGTGAGCCCCGATGTTGTTAAGTGTGATATAGGTGGTGTAGACCATTGCAGCCTGGAGTTAATCATTCCCCTGTGAGTTCAAACTTCTAAATATATCTTCATCCTGCTTCATAAATGAAAAGTTTCCTTTGACATTCAATATAAAGTCTTGTGACTTAAGGTAAAACCCCCTCCATTTGACATCCTAAACATCTAAAATCACATTTTTTTTCACTCTGAAGGTAATTCTATACTTCAACACCTTTTTTCAGCATTGAAAACAGCATCCCTCTTTTTTTTTTTTTTTTTTTTTTCCTATTTTTCTTTTCCTTTTTTTTTTTAAATTT
>NDXB01001985.1:49963-73900 GCA_002631895.1 Agapornis roseicollis
AACACCTTTTTTCAGCATTGAAAACAGCATCCCTCTTTTTCTTTTTTTTACTTTTTCCTATAGTTCCTTTCCTCTGTTGTTTTAAATATCCACTTCTTTTTCAGGCACTATAGCCCCTGGAGCAAGCAGCATCAGCCTGCTCATTCAGAGGAGTGAATTACCTTGAGAAGGGTAGTTCAGAAGCAGGGAAAATAGACCCAAACCTCTTATTTTTGTTTAGGATCCAGACCAGAACCACTGAGGAACTTCGGGTGAAGTTATGTTTTGATGCTCTAGAGAAACAACTTCTCTCTATGGGTAAAAAGAGAAAGAAAGGCTGACTTTGATTTCCAGCACAGTTATTTAGGAGACCTGGCAAAGCCTGCTGCAAAGTTGCTCAGTTTATTCAGCATTAGAATAAATCAGAGGGCCTAAGGAATCTCACTGGTAGTTTATTTAGTTTATTTTGCTGCTTTTTGTTTTTCATTTGTGGGGTTTTGTTTGAAAAAATCTGTTACCTCTGGAGATCAGGTGCTTGAAATTCAGACAAATGTGCAAAAAAGAGGCCTCACTGGGAGAAACTGTTGGACCAGAAGTCCAGGGACACAGCTATGGGTTTACAATTGAGTTTGCCATATATTCCCATCAGTGCTATTTACCTTTGCTCTGAAAAACCTGTCTCAGTAAGGGCAAGCTGTCTAAAAACGGTACATTGAGACCAGCTGACTTATATAAGGAGAGCAGCAATAATTTATGAATGACCTATTAACATTTTCTATATAATGTCACACTGCGGTTTGTTCTGTGTTGACCTCCGATTTTACTGTGCTATCCAGCTCAGGGCATAGATAACTGCATGAAAATTGAAATGCAGTAGTAAATATTACAGTACCTGTGGGAGATCTGGAATAGACTAAGACTCCCCTGTTCTAGAAAGTCTGGAAGCAATTAGTCTACAGTGGTTACAGGGGTCTAAAATTGCATCTTCTGGTATCATCAGTATCATCTCATTTGATGCTGCTGGCCTGAATAGGAGACATCATCCTTCTGTTCATAGGGAGACAAAGCTGTAAACTGAGTGTGACCGGAAGATGAGGAATGGAGTGTTCCTGCTGGTGACTCAGAAAAGGTTTTCTTTCACTCACAGCAGAAAGAGGCATATAGATGTCTTATTACATTCATTTTTATCCACCAGGTCTTTGACAAAGCTATCACAGTCTCCTTTTTCTTGCTTGGAGAATTCTGACTTTATGATTGTAAGACTACATTAAAAAGACCTATGAAAACTTTTGCCGTCTTTAAAAGTTGCAGAATTAGAGCAATAAAGATTTGACAGATTAATTTTTCTCAGAGTGGAATCAAGAGGAAGGAAGAAAAGAAAATGCCCAGATGGATGAGAAAAGCTGGATTTCTCAAGTCATATGACATTCTTCAAAAGCATTACCAAAATTAAAACCCCTAACAGCCTTCTTTGATCTGATGATTAGTGGAGGCAAGTACTACTACTGTAACTTTTTAATCAGTAAATATCATCAATAAAGTAATGAATCAAGGGAAATATGCTTTGTAGGATTAAATATTTCATAAAAGATATCTGGGGATTTTGTGCAGTCATGTAGTTCCCTCCTTATTTTCAGATCACATAAGGCATGTTGTAGCCAGATTGTGAATAAGCGTAGTGAGTAGAAATCTTCAGTAGTCTGCTCACTACTGAAAGGTCTACAGCTCAACATTCATTTTAGGATTTAGGAGTCAAACCCATTAGCTCTGCTTCCAGTCATTTCAAAGCAACAGTGGACATAAGTTTAGGCAGGTGGTATTTGACATGTATAGACTCCTTCAAAGTTAGAGAGCTTTTAAATTACCAGAAGTTTTTGTTTAGTGATTGTAATTTCCACATGCTTACAGCATTTGTAACAGTTTTCTAGAAACATACACCATAGCTTACTTTCTAGGACAACCAATATGCAAGATTAAATTTATTGATACTGGTGCTTAATGCAGTGTGTTTGGCAACTGTGAGAAGTGGAAAGACATTGGAGCATTAGAAAAGAAAGTGAGTTATAAGTGAGGAGGCTTATGTTTGCTGTATTTGTCATTTTTCCTTCTCTTCACAGCAGTTGGAGGGGATTTGAAACTGCTTAACTACTTTTATTACAAGCTTCTGTTAGCAGTCCTGTGTGTGAGTGGGAATTGTCCAAGTGCGGACTCGTGTCTATGGCAAATGCTCTAGTTCAGCAGCTTCTGACACATTGTCCTGAGGTTAATGTATTTCTTTTCAGGATCAAGAAGAATAACTAGGAAAAACATGCCAATTGTAAGTTGGTTTACATTTACAGTGTTGGAATATTTGAACATTTTAATGGGCATGCCAACTGAGAAAAGGAAGAAAACAATGGTTTAGCTATTCAGCTTAATAAAGCAGTTACCATGTGATTATGTGGTAAGATATGGATTTTTTTTTCATCTCACAAGACAGAGTGCCACATGTGAGGCTATTATATCCATTATGCCTTTTTGTTTCTTCCTATGTTTTTCCTGCAGTGTCACATCTGGCACATGTTGCATAGGCTGGTTACACATAGCAGTCTTTCCTACACTCTTCCCAAAGAGTGTGGGTTTTTATCCATGAGGACTGACAGTGGTTTATCCTGCAATTGCTCATCAGTGATCGCTAGCTAGTGCCTCTTTTCCTTCCATTTGTGACTGCCTAATGAGAATCAAAATATGGTCAGTCACTCCATGGTATGTGTTCAGTATCAAAAGAAAATCACTAACTGTAGGGAGGAGGTCATTCAGCATTGCTACTAACAGCTTTTGATATTTCTGCATTAAAACCCAAACCAAACATTATAGGCACTGAACCATCTGCAGGCATAAGTGGGCTTATTGCTGCTTAACTTCTTAGCACAAATGAAGAGGTCTGTTATGTACTTCTGTCTGCTTTTTGTCTGATCAGTGCTCCTGAACAATGAGTCCTCTGCTGCTATCAGCACTGTGTCAGAGTTGAATGAGATGCAAAGAGGTTCTTTGTTAAGTGTGTGTTGTTGCTCTCTGCTTCCTCACAGCAACATGATCTGACAATAAAATGAGATGGCTCTTCATAAGATAATGTCAAGTTTTTTTTTCTGGAGCAGCCTGTCAGACCTGTAACTCTCCTCCCAGCAGTTCAGCTGTCTTAGATCCACAACCCAGCTTACACGCAGTGTGCTTGTGTAACCTGCTAAAAACCTGGTAGAAACTGGTAGAAAGAGCTGTAAAAGCCTACATAGAATAAAGCCATGCAAAACCAGGAAGATGAAACTGCAGAGGTAAGTTTAGTGAGAAGGGCATAGTTGGCAGATCAAGGATCCAAAAGATAAAACAAACATGGAATCCTAAGGAGAAAACAAGGATACTGAGGGTGGCAACTCTGGAGCACTGAGGCCTGTCCTAAGGATGAACAAAGAAAAGCCTTCTCATATGATTTGCCTGGTGGGCAAATATTGGTTGATGTCATCTCTGGAGCAGTAAGCTTCTTGACCATTGGATTGGTAGCTCATTATTCCTATCTATCATTTTTGTGTATTGGACAATAATGAGTTGGTTTGTATTTTTACATGGTGTGTACCCTACTTCCAGAATCATTTTGCATGTTAGAAGTTGCCTAAAGTGATCCAGGGTGGGAACGTTGCATACCCAAGAATTTGTCTGCAGGGGAAACCACATCAGATCATGCCTTCGGTTTGCCTGGTCATGGCTTATCCTTAGCTGATCATGTGCCCACATCTTCTTTCTCCCTTCTGATTCCTACTTCTGTTTCAGGATGTGGCCAGGTTATTAAGAAATTCTTCAGACCTTTTGTACTAAAGTCTTTGAAGCTAAGCCGTAGTTTCATCAGTCAGAGCTTCACTCACACATCATAGCTGGTTTCTGTCTGTCTCTTTGCAATCTAGCTCTGATTTTTCTGACTTTGCTTCATTCCCAACACATTGGTGCATACAAAGGAAGAACAAAAGGGACAGATACTTTATCTGGAACTTTCTTGGCAGTGTCAGAAGTTGCTTTATGAACAGTTAAATGAAATAGTTTCATAGGTACAGCAATTTACATACTGACAAAGGCTGTCTAATGCAGGCAGTATTAGAAAGTACACCATGTAAGACTGGGTGAAAATCAGAGACATTTTAGTTAACAGTAAAATTATGAAGGAATAAACAGAAGAGTGAATTATTTTCTTCTTAATGTAGAGCAGCTCTAAACTTCTGTCTATGAGAATGTTGGTTATGTAGTACATAATGTGTGAAGTATGTAGAAACCTCCATTAGCCTGCCACATAAACCCAATTTCAAACAATTTGCCAAAGTTAATGGTGGCCTGGGGCTTCTGTGTTTGTAACAGAAACTTCATCACTCATTATGGAATCTGGTTGGATCAGTGAACTGAAGCCTACTGAAGATTATTGCCATAATTGTCTACTGATGGTATTTGGCATAGCTGTGGAAGCTTTCTGAAGATGTGGTACGTAGTATATGTTGTTAACCTAGACAAATTATAAAGACGGTGGAGCTAAGTGAGCAGTCCCATAATCTCTCTTGGGTAAAAAAGCCCTAACAAAATACCAGCTTGCCTGAGAAGAATTTCTGAGGACTTTTTTATGATACAGAACTGCTTTTGCTGGAGGTCTGAAGACAGACTAGGATATAGGCACAGCAAGCTGCCAGAGAGCATTTTGTTCTAGATGAATATCCAAGACAAGACTAAATCCTTCTCAGACACTGAGTCAATCAAGAAAAATGGTACATGTGGTAACTTGGAAAAGGCAAAGGCTAACACCACAAGTTGCACATCCAGATGAACATTGCCAAAATTAAGTATCCAGATTCTCTGTATTCACACACTTACCTAGAAATTAATTCCCTTTCTGATTTGCAGACCCTATTTTTACTTCCTAATATTGGGGGCAGGGACTAAGAATGTGGCTTCTCATAAATTTTGATCTGTTGTTTTCTAACTGCATTTAGCTGCCAATTAACCTAAACATTTTGAATTATCTAGATCAGATATTATTAGCTGCAACTCAATTGCTGTTCTATTAGCTGAAAACAGCACAATCTTCTTGGCTCTGCTAAATCGTGGCTTAATTTCTTGTGTGTTTGCATGTTCAGAACAACTTCCCATGCATGACTCAAACCTAAGCCAAATTCCACTTATTTTTAATGGTAACATAGTTTATCTATATTAAAAAATATGTGTATATTGTTACATATTTTTACATATAGATATCTCTTTATAGATAATCTCCCTTATAAATATATATCTGTGAAGAATCTTGTTATGCAAGATCATCTGCTCTGCTTTAAAAAATACTATACTACTATTAAACTTCTGCTGTGTTAGCTTTCTATAACACTGAATGTAATCTTTACATTTTTAACTCTACAGAGCAATATGTTTCTGAAAGCACGTAAATTAGAACTCCAGTTCTAGTGAAGCACATTTTACAATCTTTTTGTGTTGGGATATGTTACAACAGATGTTAAACTGGCCTATAATATGAGGGGACAGAAAGCTGGCTTGTGCCTTTTGGGGACATCTGGTGAATTCTGGCATACCTACTCATGCCCTATCCACAGTATTTAAATATATAATAACATTAGGTCCTGGTGCCCCTCTTTTAGTCTTATCTTTGTTAAATGCTACTTCAGAGAAGATTCCTCCCCTCCTTCCTCCCCTCCCCTGGGTATTATGATGCATCAAATTTATTAGATCCTGAAGAAATAGGGAGGAAACACTTGGAAAGAGAAGTCATGTCGAAATATAGATTAATGCTAAGATAATAAAGAATAAAGAGGTCATAAAAAGAAATCCAAAGGTGAGAAGAGTATTATCAAAGAGATACAGAATTGTTTCATCAGTTGTCATGCTGAATATAAGGTGTGCTCAGGACCTGAGAAACAATAGTTGCAAGCAGGAGATATTAGGGCAGAGTTTGAGGCTGGAGAAGTGGAAATCTTCTTGCCTGTGTTTATAGTATTAAGTTTATGCAGACTTTTTACTGCTGTTAATCACTATATTTGTTACCATTTAAACTGTCATTACCTGTGGGGTCTTTAAATCCTATTTTCATTTTACTTCATTAATACACTTTGCAGTACAAAGGAGTTTTTCATCTTTCTTTTCACTTCAACTCAAAGCACACTAAATTTCAAAGGCATGTTGAATTTTGGACTTTTTGACATAGTCTTTTGCAATAATTGTGTGGTGATGGTCCCCAGCTGGTTGCAATTTCTGCCACTTGATTGATGGACTTTTAGAGACTAAGAAAATCCAAGGAGCTGCAAGAAGAAGCCTGTGGGAGCACATGCTCCTTCTGACAGGCACTGAGAGTCCTGGGGCAGCGGAAGGTATGTGGAGAGCACCCTGGTCTGGGTGCCCAGATCTAGGAAGCTTAGAGGGCCCTGTGGTTCTAGTACATGAACCCACCAGGAGTGTAGGCTTCACAGCTGGCATTTCCATCAATGCTGCACACTCCAGCTATCAGACCTCTGGCATGGGAGCCATGCAAACTACCCATACAAGCTCAAAGCAAATAGACTTGCTGCTTTAAAGCAATCTATATGCTTTCACGTATTAGAAGGCCCTCCTGAGGTCTTGCCTTATTAAGATCAGTTGTGTGTGATATGTTGTAGCATAAAAGCACTATATTGTTTGACAGAATGGTTTTCTTTCACTACAGTGCTGAAGCAGCTGCTACTTGCAATGTGGAAAAAGTGGAATTTTAGCTGCTTCTGAGGGACAGCAGGCTAACAAGATCATTTCAGGTAAGAAAAAAGCACTAACAATCCCAAATAGATTCTTGTTTCCTTAACATTTATTTTGAAATGGCCAAGTCATTCTGGCTGTAGCATCAACATGACACAGGGGATGCATGAGCTGGTTGTTGATTCTTTGCACTTCTGTAAAATTATCAGTCAAATGTACTGTTAAACTGCTATATTGTTAGAAAGCGAAAAGGATGTATCCAGGCTCTGTTAAAAGGGTAAGAGAGAGAAGACTGCCTATACACTGTGGAAACTGTGCTTTAAGTATACCCTGAACTTCCTAACCTAAAAGAATCACATCAATTGAATTGAAATAAGACTTGTACACAAGGGAGAGAAAAATACACTTTCGTTATGTTACTCACATAGTCTAATGTAATTGCTTACTCTCAGGAGCAACTACAGATTGCAGTACAAATAACAAAGCACATTATCTAAACTCCATTGTGTTTTTGAAAATGCAAAGTTTTAGGAATTTAGAAATTAGAATGACTGAAACCTATCTACTACATATTGATGGATTTTTTTTGCTATTAAAATTACCATACAGAAACCACTTACGAGAGTAGTATGGTTTTGGAATTCATTATTTTAAATTTAAGTGTATACCCACAGATACATTGCTACTGCCTTTGATACAGGTAGGAAAGGGAGAAATTGTTAGGTATGTGTGTGTGTTTTTTGATAACGGGAAAATATTTTGTGTGGTGAAGAATTTTGAAGAGGCAGAGATAGAGAGCTGGTTTTGTTGCTAGAAATGATACCTGAACTCCAGATGCAGGGCTGGAATTCCAAATTCACAAACCTTTCTGGGTATCTGCACTAAGTGACTTCATCCAGCTTATCTCTGCTTTCCAGAAATCTTTTAATTTCTGCAAATCGTTAGTTTGAAAATAAAAACAAACCAAACCTCAACAGCAAGCCCACACCAAAACAAACCAAATCGCCAACAAAAAACAAACTGCAAAAAACCCACAAGAAATAAAACAAAGAATCAAGGAAAACTTCACTCTTTGATTCAGTCCCTGAAGGACTTCTAAGAGACATGACTACAGTAGTTTGCTGTGAGAGAATAGGAATAAGGGTTTACAAAGACCCAATTGTTTCTGACTGAACGTTTGTTTCCCCTGTAGGTATTTTCATAGAGCCGGTACCAGCTAAGCAGCCACATGCTGCCATCTGCTGGCAAAAGGCACAATAGGTACTCAAGAACAAAAAGCAAATGCTATCAAATTTATTTCCTAACCTTTTCTTTAAATTGATACGCGGCAGAAGACAACCCTGTGATTGAAGGACAGAGTTGAGAAAAAAGATACTGTTCAAAATAAAAAATTGCAATGACAGTAAGTGAAACAAGTGCTATAGATCACGTTTGTAAGTCATCAATCTGCAGTATATTAAAATGGTATTTCACATTAGAAGGAGAAAGTGGGAGAAAATAAACCATTTATTTATGATTAAGTTTCGTCTCTTTCCCAACATGCTGAAAACAAAAGAACTACGCAGCATTTCCCTCAAGTAAGATACTTGGGATTGAAATGGTTCTACAAATCTGAAAGCTAATGATTGTGCAACCAAAGGGGAATGTTGTACGGACGTGTGCAGTAAAGAGTACTTTGCATGAAAGAGGTTCAGTAGCAAAAATGGCATTTGTGATTCCTTCTGAACCCATCTCACTTAACATACTTGAATGAATAATGTGTCACCACTTTTAACTCTGTCATGCATCTCTTGGGACCAGGTCTGTAAAGGATGAGGGCTCATATGTGCAGTCAGCACAGCATCTGGGGAGAATATATAAGCAACAAGTGTTCTTCAGTGCTTTTAATGAATTGTTCTGAAAACTGGTTTTCAATGCATGATCTGTTTTTGTTTCCCAGACTGTTATACAACATGTTGGGTGTGTGGGTGGGCATGGGGAGAGGAGAAATGGGTACTGTGTTTTTATGAAAGTTGCCTGCTAAAATTTCGTTAATGTTTTGTATATGAATGAAGAAATATATGCAATTTTTCCTTCATTCCCATGAAAAAGGAACATACATAACAATCATGACAACTTGATCAGATGTCTGGTTGTTGACCAGAGAGTAAAATCATTTTGTTTATGACCAAGCTTACCATCTGCTATTAGTGAGTTGATGTATTTGCATTTGTAGAAGAGGAGGTATCCCTCTAAAAACTGCAGAAACATCTAGAGTCTCTTAGCTTTTTGAAACAAGTATTGACTCTTATGGAGTGAAACGGCATCTGCAGTCCAAAGCATCTCATGTGAGTCGTTGTTCCCAGTGCTGGGAGCTTATCTATCTGATTGTGTACAGACTGTGCCTCCACTTATTTCCCATCATGTCTTCCCAAACACCTTTTGTTCCCTAAGTCATCTTCTCCCATTTTCCAGCTTTTCCGCATTTGTGCTAAATAGCTTTTTTGACAAACGCGAAACAAGTTCATAAACCAGTTTAAAATCTCTGTGTTCAGTTAAAACTTTGCCATCATGAGATTCACATTCTTTCCTGTTTCCTGTTTATATGACGTAGCAGTCTTTAGAGTCTTCCTTATGCACGTGTGAATGCATATTTGTAAGTGAATGCATGTAGTGCTTGTGCTATTTGAAATAGCAAGCTTATTTGCTAAAACTTAGAATTGTGGCCAAAAAAAGAGGAAAAAAATTGTCAAGCACTTTCATGAGTAATCTTCAGTTTTCCTATCTCATTCAGAATACCACCAGGGACATCAATTTTATTTTAGAGAGCAATAAATCATATTTGAGTTTGGATAGATTTTCTTCTATGATGGAGAGATAAAAGGCTGACAATAAGACTTGTAGGCTGGTTTTTCCCTTGATGCAGTGTTGTGTCTCTGTAATGTTTTTATATTATTTTCCCATGCTGATAATGGAACTCTGTGAGAAAAATTTACACCTGGGTGTTGATGCTGTCCAGTCTGTAGTGCAAGACCTGGGCAAAAGCTGCAGACTTGGAAACTGGACCTCAAAGTTCAGCTGAGGAGAAGATAAGCAGAAACAGGAGAAGATGAGCAGAAACAGAAGTAGAATCTGCTTCTTTCCAAGGACGTCGGTTGTTTGGTCTGGTGAAGGCTCAAGGGGGGGACGTTACTGCTCTCTACAACTACCTGAAAGGAGAATTGTTACTGGTCTCTTCTCCCAAGTAACAAGTGATGGTCTCAAGCTGCGCCAGGGCAGGTTTACACTAGATATTAGAAAGAATTTCTTCACCAAAAGGGTGGTCAGATATCGGAACAGGCTGCCCAAGGAAGTGGTGAAATCATCTCTGGAGGTGCTCAAAAAACATGTTGATGAGGCCCTTAGTGACATGGTTTAGTGGTGGATATGACAGTTGTCGTGGTTTAAACCCAGCCACGCAACTCGTTCACTCACTCAACCCCCCCTTTCCTGCCCTCCCCTGCTTCCAGAGGGATGGGGAGCAGAATCAAAAGAATGCAACTCCCACAGGTTGAGATAAGAACAGTTTAGTAAGTAAGGTATAGTTAGTTATCACTGCTGCTACCATCAGTAATAATAATGATAAAGGAAATAACAAGGGAAGAGAATACAGCATCTCACCAACCACTTTACAGATAACTCACGACACCCCACCCCAACTGAGCACCGACCGAATACCTCCTCCAACCCCACAGAGCACTAGCCCTTCTGGGTAACTCTCAGTTACATCCTGTGCATGACATGCTATGGTATGGAATACCTCTTTGGTTAGTTTGGGTCAGGTGTCCTGTCTCTGCTTTCTTCCCGGCCTCCCCTCCTCCCAGGTAGAGCATGAGGCTCACAAAGTCCTTGCTCAGACTAAACATTTGAGCAGTAACTAAAAATATTCCTTTTATCAGTTTTGTTCCCAGGCCGAAACTCAAAAAACACAGAGCTGCACCAGTTACTATGAAGAAGAAAAAATGACTGCTACTGCTAAACCCAGGACAACAGTCCTTGGGGTAAAGGTTTGACTTAATGATCTTGAAGGTCTTTTCCAACCTAATTGATGCTATGATTCTATGGACCAGTTACCCAAGGCTGTTCCTGAATCAGCTTGCAGAGAAAAATTGCACAAGACATAAGTAGTGGTCAGCAAGCTAACCTGGCTACTATCCCTGTGGATTTCTTTCCATGTAGTTCTGTTTGGAGATTAAATAATTCATCTTAGGAACGTCTTTCTAAATGGTGGCAACCTATTGGCCTCAGACAGCAGAGATGTGTGAACTACTGTGGCATAGTAAGACTGAGCAAACACCAGGCTCTTTTCCTTGTCCACTGCTTTGACTCCTTCCTTTTCTTCCTACTAGAACTTGACTGTTGGGGTACCCTGGTTAAAGTTTGTTACTTTATTGAGATTTTCAGGGTAAGTATAAGAGCATATGAGTATCCCTACTCCTTTGAATTTGGGTGAAGTCCAAAATTGGATGGCACCTGTTTTCTAGATCTGGATGGGCCACAATTCAAGTTGATGGAAATGTCATGAACAGCTGATCTTGAAGCAAGGACTGTCAAAACTGTTTTACAACCTTAAGTCCATTTTTAGCATCAAACAGTGCTCTGGTATATCAAGCAAAAGAAAACCTTGTGTTTTATTTTTGTTATGTAGTCTGGAGATTTTGTTATGAAGTATATCAAATATTGCTGCTTTCAAATTACAAAGATATGTTCTGGTACAATCATAAATCAACCCTTGACTCTGAACCTGCCCTACACATGAATCCAGATCTGATTATTGCCTCCTGAGGCTATTTCTAATGAACAAAAATGGTAGGAAGTGGGATATGAAAAAAATACAAGCTTGTTCTGAATTAACCTCTAATCAAAGAATATTCTGACAGAAGTTAAAATAAAAACCTTTCAAGGTTCTATACATATCTTCTGAGTCTTCTGTATGGCAGTTTTGTCAGTCTTGCCAGAAGATACAGATAAGACAGGTACAGAAAGGTTTTAATACAGTGCCCAGCCCTAAATAATTTCAATGGAACTTTGTCCTGTATTAGAACCTGTGCTTTATTACGCTACATATTTCCTCAGTTTTTATATGTGGCCTCAGGGAAAAGCATAGGACATACAGTAGTGGTGAAGATTTTATAGAAGTGTTCCCATGTTGTCTGATTTTTGTAGTTAGTCTCTTTGGATACTGGGTTGGTGGCCTACCTGTGGTAACAAAGCAAGTTCTTTCTAGCTTTTAATCAGGTTTTAAGCTGAGGGTTTGGCCAAATTTATGGAGAAGAATATTTTATTGATAGAAGAGCTTGCCAGACCTCTTTGGCAATGCTCTCTTTTCACTTAAAGACCTTGGTGTAAATCTTTTTAATGGTTCAGCTACAAAAAATTCGAAGAATCTTTCCCCACTTCTTACCATTGCACTATCATCTGTGTAAATCATCTTGCTTACTCATTCTCTTAGCTACTTTAGATTGTTAGTCTTAATGACAGGATTGCAGTAAAAGTGGAAAAAAAAGTATTTTAAACTGTCATTAGTCCATAAAACTTTGATCGTTTATAGTAAGTGGCAATTCATCTTGGACTTTTAAGAGAAGGGAGAGGTCAGTCAGATCATCCCTACTCAGTTGTGCACCCATGTGATAAAGCACACCTCAAGGGAAGAGTAGAAGGTGGAAATCTAAGTATTAAATGTTTTAAGACTTGAGTAGAGCTACTCTTTAAGCTATAAAATATGATGCAATAATAGTAAGTACTGAGGGCTTTTTCCTTGAACCTGTCCTGTACTTTAGTGTTGCATATTTTAGAGTAAGGGTTATTTTAGTGGCACAAAGTTTGATTGCAGTAAATAATTCCAGAGTTATAATTGTCATCATTCAGCAGTTCCTGAAATGTAAATGCCATGCTTATTGTAGTACTGAAAAAAGACTTTTTGTTGTGTATTCTGTATTCGCATGCATTTTTAATAACTGTGACAGTGTGCAGGAAACTCTTCCAAGGTAAATGTAGGTCCAGTGCAGAGTCATTAACATTTTTCTTCTTAAATCTTTAAAAAAACTTTTAGTGAGACAGAAAGGCTTCCCTGGTACCTTGTGCTATATCAATATGAACTTCAACCACAGCCTCTGTGTTTGCCAAGCTTTATTGGTATTGATAAACTGGATTGCATGACCAGACCTTAAAATATTCTAAAACCAGGCTTTTGCTGTGAGTTTTAAGATATATCCTTTGACAGATTAAGAGCTGGCCTCTTGGAATGCCAATACTTTGTGTATGGATACTCTTTGAACTTTGAGATAATTTTGGATTACCTAAAAATTAAGTACTGCTGAAGTATGCAGGTCTCATGAAACAATTCAACTCTACAAAGTACAAAGCACTGTGTAAGAATATAGGCATTTTTCTCTTAAATAGGTGTGTTGTGATCATTAGTGAATAGAAGTTGGTTTATGTGTGTTAAGTATTGTGCTAGTAGGTGTGTTCTCTAGTTGCTTGTTTTAATACATGCATTTTATAGTACATCTAAAGATCCATTCCTGCCATTCATCAAGCATCATTTCAGTTCAGTCAGTGACTTCTCTGCCAAGCCCTTTCCAAACTTATGCAAAACCCATTTAGCTTCTATTTTTGTTATGCTTAGTTTCAATAGAAACAGATAATTGTGGCAATAATTTGATGAACATCTGATTATCCCTTTTAAATCAGTAGAATTTTAAAAATATACTGTTATGTTTGCTACATAAATAGGCTGATTTTGGAATACTCTTGCACTTGTATAGTTGGTGTATTTGTGAAGTGGTGCAGCATGCTGCCATGTTGTTCTAAACTGATGCTTTGGTTTTGCTGTTCATCTCACATAGAAATCAGCAGCCTTTAAAAGAAGTAACCATCTATGCAAATGGAACACAATAGCACATGGACTGTCTTCTTTAAACATTCATACATCTTTTGGGCAAATGCAGACATTTTTTTGAGCAGAAATTTTATGTGGTGTGTACTATGCTGAAGAGGTTTGCCATGTTTTCTCTTTCCCTGGTAATTTATCTAAGTTCAGGTTGCATAAAGGAAGAGTTAAACACTGAGTAAATATCTTTATTGAATTTCAACCTGGATTATGAATAATTATTTTGGAGATTTAGAACGCAGCTTACAGTATATGCACTTCAAAGGGGGTTGTTCCTGGCTTTCTTTATTTAGCATCCTTGAGAATAGTTTTTCACTATTGATTTTTGTTGTTGTATTTGCCTACAAGATTTGCTAGATGCACTGGAGGTGTCCTTTGTACAATTTCATTTTCTTTTATTGGCTCCCTTAGGACATCATTATCCTTTGAATAAGCACAGAAAACTGTGTTCTCATTTTCCTGTTTGGATTTCTTCCATGCTCTTTATTTCTATTTGAACAAGAAGATTGGTCAGGGAATTCAGAATTAAGACTCCGTTTCATATTCTCTTCCTTTCCTAACTGTGTTGCAACTAATACTGTCCTAAGGGTATTTAATAAAATGAGATGGGAATGGTCCCTGCCAAAACAGTAGGGCCACACTTAAGGGGCTGGAATGCACAAGTCACAAATTATGAGAAAATGTTCTTAAACTCAAAAGAGCTGATATGAAGAAGTTTGCAGTCAGAATCGCTTTATGGGGAGGAAATATATGTCAGAATTAGAGTATGATACCCACAAAGAATTAGAAAACTTTTTTGAAATTTATTCTTGCAGATCTCTTAACTTTTCTGTCCCATCTATCTTTCTATATAATTTCACTCTTACTTTCCATTCATTAAGAAAATCTCTTTAAAATGAAGTTAATAGTCTGGTGGTGCAAGCAATTCCACTTCAGTCATGGCAAAGAGAACATAAGAAGGTCTTCTCTCAGCTTGTTTATCCCAAAGGGATAGATGGTTTCTCCTATGGCTTCAGGAAAAAGAGATGCTTTCAATGGCACATCTTTTACTGACACTAAGATTTCAAGGAATTAAATAAAAAAAAAAATAAAAAATAAAAGGAAAAAAGAACACAAAATTCTCAAATTAAAAAGCTGAGCAAGGAGAATTTTTCACCCTTATTTTATTTGTTCTCTAAAGTTTTGATAGCTGAAAAGGGGAAAAGAACCCCTATAATTTCAGTTGGAGTAAGAATGAAAGAGGAAAGTGTCAGGCCTTACAAAAAAAACCCCAAACAAACAAAAAAAAACCCAACGAACAAAACAAAACAAACCCAAACCCAAAGCAAGCTGAAAGGCATCCTCTTGGTGAAAGATGTAAGAGATAAGTTCTGGCCTAATTGCAAGGATGCAAAACCTCAGAAAACTACAGAGCTGCTTGAAGTTGTTACATCATATAAAAGCAGAGTCAGACTCTGCTGTTGCAAAGGGTCTTTGCCTTTCATTTTATTGTTTTTTAATGTAAACCAGATTTACTTAGGTTTAATTGCAAGCTGCTAGTCTTGGTTTAAGCCATGAACTCTTCACTCTCCTGGAAGCTAGAATTTCCTAGAATTTTAGAAGATTTATATGAGAAGCACTTTAAGTAAAACTATTCCTGTTCCTCTGCTTTGGTATCATGTCAACCCTTAATGTTTATTGCTTTATTATGCATTTGTGTTTGAGTGAGCAGCTTAGTGAGGCTCCATCTGCGCAGTTATGGTAGAGTCCAGAAGGATGTGAGGGATTCAGTTACAGTGTTTGAAGAGTAGTACATAACTCCAGTACCGTGGCCAACACTCCCTTCCCTCACTTCATAGCTCTGAAGATTAACTGGCATTAATGCAAGCATTCACAGCTGCACATGGAATATGACAGAAAATATGATGGCTCCATGTCTGCCTTGCATATGCTCATTTGCCTACAAATAGGTGCAGAGTCTTGTTCTGGTTTTCTTTTTTTTCCTTTTCTGTTTTCTCTCTTGGGAAAGTGTACAAGCATGGCAAAAGCTATTTTGGTAGTGTGCAGGGTTGTTTTGTTTTTTTTTTAATTGAATGAAATCCTTCAAAGTGTTTTCTAAAGACTCATATACTATTAGGGTCAAACCTAGTAGTCTCCAAGTTATTCCATCCCACCTTTTAAAACATACACAGTGTATTTTCTCTTTTCAAGCCTGAATTTCTTAGATGTATTAGACAGAAAATTCCATCAGACTTTCTTTATTAATGGTGACTATTAAACACATTCAGTCTCAGACTATTAAGCTTTGCTTTTACTCTGGATTCAGTGACACCCATTCCTCAACCTCATTGCAGTTACCTGGCTCACCTGTACTGAATGCTCCAGAGTCGTCAACTGGGTGAGCATTCAGAGAGACTTGGGTGTCTTAATCTGGAAGCCTAAACTGGGAACATAGCTGTACTATTTGATGCACAGGCAGGAACTAATAGACAACCTAAATTCAATGTTTAGAATTTTTAGTCATATGTAGATGAGTTTTAACCTATGCCTGATAACAGTTTATTGTATCCCTGATGCTTATTTTCCTGTTCTCTTACACATTGATGAAGAATAATTCTGTTCTAAATTTTGCTGCAGATTCTCATCCAGTGTGGTTTTTGATAATTTTCACCTTTTTTCTCCTGGATCCTGAGGTCTCATTTGATCCTGAAAACGAAACAGTAATCTTTTTTTTTTTTTTGTTAATCCCCCGTAGCCTCTGCATAGTTATAGCACCATTCTGGGCTGGTTTTAGCTCAGTGTGAAACTCTTTTTTACTAGCTTTTAATCTTTACTTGAAACACAAGTGCCAAGTGTATTTTGAATTTAAAAATCGTCTAAACCTAACAGATGGTTTTGGCCCAGTAATAGCTAGTATTTTCAAAAGGTTAAGCTGCATGGAAAATGTGACAAGATGTACTTACAAAATTAGTGATAAATCAGCCTGTATACATTCTCTTTTTTTGATGTACATTTTAAATATGCCACATCATGCCATTTTAAATCGGCCTTCTACGTTGGCATCTATGACTGGCATAGATGACAGGCAGCTGCCGAGTCCAGATCTTGTTTGTGATTCTGCAGCCTTTGCAGAAATGTCATGGTGTTTGGTTGTTAACACTGACATTAAATTTCAAAGGACTCTTCTTCCACTGAAAGGAGGCATGAAGGGTATCTCAGAATAATGTTGATTTTACCGCTTTGGACCAGGTCTGGATGTAACTGGTGCTGTGATATCTGCCTATCTAAAACATTTACTCTGTGCTGTGACCTGCATTACACAAACCCTGCAATATCAGGGTATACTGGTTGCTACTAACCCATCAATCCTCTACATGCTGTTTTAATTCTATCAGTTTAATTCAGTTCTTCCTTGATAAGAAGGAATACAGCCCCATTCCTTCCCTCTCTGTTCCTGAAGGAGAGGCCCATCAGGCTGGCTGTCAAAGGGAATCACTGCCTTTTCTGGTAAGGCACTGTAGGTATTTTGAGTGCTGGCTTTAAGGGAGAAACAGGAATTCAAACAACAGTTACCTGATTTCATCTTTTGGGTGGCTTGGTTTTGTCTGATAATGTAAGGAGAGCCAAAACCAACTAAACAAAGTAGTTTGTGGAGCACACTAGTTTGTAGTTGTGGAGCACACTAGGACACAATTTAATTTTGCATGGGTTCTGTGTACAGCTGCAGGGAGCTACTGAATTGTTCTGCTATTGCTAGTTATATTATTTTGCTTTAGGATGTGCTCAGATTCTGTTCAAACAATAATTAAGCTTCATTTGTAGGGGACGACTGAATGTATGGAAAGACAGATAAAATAATCAAGGACATAATTACTCACAAAATCAATAGAAATTCTAACAATCTTATAAAGTACAACTTAATTACTTTCATAAAACTGCATTGTTCATATTTCATGTTTTTCATATGTACAGGTTAATTCAATTTTAGGTAATTAAATACACTTTTTCACTCTTATTTGCCTTCAAAGGCTACTGTATATCACTAATTTATATCAACTACACTTACACAGTCTATTTTTAACATTCCATACTTGAACAAAATGCTTGGCTATTGACCTTTGCTGGGTCACACCTGTGTATATTACCGAGTAATAGTCAAGTTGCTGTTCCAATCTGTTATGTGCTCTACATGTTTGATCAGACCTACAACGCAAATCATTTAAGTTAATTTTATTTAAAGACACAGAATTATTCTTGCTGTAAGATGAGGGAAGAAATCAGATTTTTTTGCTACGACTGACAAGTGCCTGACAATCATTAGAAGAAGTATAACTGTTCTAATTTTTTGGGACTTTTTTAACACTGAACTTTATTTTAGGATTGTAACACCCTCATAAATATGAAAATCTAAACCAGGGAAGCTCTTAAGTTAAAAATATTAATACTCCATTGTTTCATTGCAGTAGAACAGATCAAAATTTGTTTTTAATAACGTGTTAATGGCACCTAATTATCAGATACCTGCTGATACTGTCTTCCTTCACTGAAAGTGAATGTCTAAGTGCGTTATATAATATATAAATATTTTCAGGTAATCTGTTCATCTATGAATTAATCTCTTTTCAAGGGTCTACTTGCCAGATGGAAACAGGTACAAAAATAAAAGTATATATTGTGGTTCTGCATTTTAATTCTATGTCCAATGACTTAGAGAAAGATGAACATACACAAATACATGTACATACTTAATGAGTTGTTAAATATTTAATGAACTGTTGGGGTATGAAGATGAGCAGAACACATAGTCCAGCTAAGGCAATAGATGATTGCACTGCTGTTACTGTCAGTCACAAGTTTAAAATACTCCTGATCACAAGCCTTTCTGTCAGCAGCCTTGAATTAAATCCTAATTAACACAGAAATGTACAGTAACCTCATGAAATTGGAGTTTTGATACCCTACAAGGGACTTGCTAAATCTTGCATTAATTTCATTTAGAGATGAGGACCTAAAATAATAGCTGCAATTTAGTATCTATGTTATTAATATGCACATTATATTGCCTGCATTAAAATTATTTATTTTGCCAGTGTAAAGAACAAAACAAACAAATCAAACCGAAACAAAACCGGGTGCATTTTTTTTCTTTGCTAGATTACTAACAAGTATCCAAGAGCCATCTGTAGAGGGCTCAGGCATCTCAGAATATTGAATGCTTCAATTTCCTCTGTGTTACTACATCAAAGTGCTCAAGGCCACTTCAGTGCCTATTTGTCATACTTGCAAGCACCTGAAATCTATTTTTTCTTGCTCACAGTACAGCATATGCAAACACCAATATAGCAAGATCTATAATGTGATTTTAAAGTTTAGTGAACACAGCACTTACTCAGTGGCACAGAATTTGTTTTAGCTATACTTTCAGAACAAGAGGTACTATTCTAATTTTCCAAGGTGGTGCAGAGTTGTTAGAAATTGAAACCTACCCTTAATTGTTGAGGCAAACTGAGCTGTATGCTTCATTTGTGTCTAAAATGGGAGCATAATGGAGTACCCATCCTTAGAAAAACTGGGATTTGTACTGTCTAGTGGAAGGGTTGCATGCCCATGGTTTGCTGAAGTTAGGTGATCTTTTAGGTCTTTCCAACCCAAACCATTCTATGATACTCTGATTATCTGAGGTAATATTCCAGTCCTGCATAGCAGATTGACTTGTCATGAAAAAGCTCAAGCTATGTACCATATGTCATCATGTAGAAGCACAGAAAGAGGTTTTGTTATTTTTCCCTCAGTTGGCACTGAGTTCTCCCTTTTATTTCCAGGCCTATACTCAGCTGCTCTGCTGACATTTGGTTGTGGAGCAGCAATTGGGCCTTAAGGGACCCTCTCAGTAGAGATTGCAGAATGTGCTGTTTTGAGCTAAATTACTGAAATGTGTATTTCATTTCTATGTCTTTGGCCTGTAAAAAGAATCAAACATACTGAGGAGAGCATCTTGTTTCTTGACTCCTCCTCTCTCTGTCCTGGCTGTGTGGCTTGTCTTGCTCAGCAGAGATGGAGCATACTTCCATTAGTATCTTAATGGAAGTAAGTTGGTAGCAACTGTGTTGAGGCATAGAGGTCATACACTCTGTTCATCACTTCTTAGCTGATATTCACCCCTATAAATTATTCTGCATTAGTTTGATCATTTTCTCAATTTGCAATATATGAAGATAGTCTCTTGTGTTCCTACTCACTGGAACAGTGGTCAATTTTAGTGCTGTTCAAGTAATGGTTGGTCTAGAAGTACATACACAGAAGCATCTTAGGATGTGTGTAGCTGTTAACTGTTTATACGCATTGTCATTTTAATCAGCATTGGAATACTGGTATTTTCTTTCCACAAAACCTTAATTCCATTTTCAAAGACTTAAGTCTTGCTGAAATTCAAGTGAATTTGGACATTGACAGGCAAGTTCCATCAATTTCTGACTGTTCAGTTTTAGAAGCTATTGCCTCATCTGTATGTCTTTTCTGTGACAAAGTGGCTACCAGAGCTGGCAAAAGTAACTGGATCTTTAACCACCACAACTAAGAGTGTAATGTGTCCTTTGAAATGGCCATTGATCTAGTTTAAACTACCATATCAGTCCAAGAACAGTGGTACCTCCAAGGTTTAATCTCTTTCTGCTGGTACAAAGAGTAACTTTCAGTAGATAGAAGTGATGGGCAACAGATTCCAAATGATTGCTGCAGGAATTGCCCTTTTTACAGCCTTCATTTTCTGCATTGCTTAAGCTCTTCAAAAGCTTTCTTCTTCCTTTTTTTTTGGCATCTGTTAAACTAGTTATGAAAGAGAACCAGATCTGGAGGGTAATGGAGTGAAATTATTAGCCTTTTAGAATCAAATGATAAGTAAGCCAACATGAGAAGATCACTATCTGTAAATAATGCCAGTGAAAACAAGTTTGCTAATTCTTATTTACATTATGGCTACTTTTGGACTCCTTTATACTCTCTGAGGCCATAAGATCTTTAAAGTCTGTAATGGAAATGAGAATGGTCCTTTTAAATAGTTTTAATTAAACAGTTTAACCAGCTTAATTAAGACATCTCATGAGCAGTGGTATTTTCCTACCAGTAGTGATTTGTTATGTCATTTTTTGTGTGTGTTTCCCATCCTGGGGAAAGCTGGGCCACAAGAGTAAAGGCAAACATACCAAAATTGCAGCAAGAAATAGTTTCTGCACAGAAGAGGAGCTGCTCATTTGTTATATGTTAGTGATGGCTGAAATGTGCCAATCAGTGGATTGTCTCATGTAATGAAGTACACTGCAATGTTACGGCATTTGCTGGAATGTACAGCTATGCTATTACATGCATTTTATTTCTGCTTCATCTCATTACAGATGCTAAAATAAGCAGTGATATGTATTATGTAGCAGAAAAGTAGTCTTTGATTTTTATCCTGGGTCTAGCTGGATCCAGCTATATTTTGCGTGGTGCAGGAATGTTGCATATTGCTTTTGTTGACTGTTTCTCTTTGGGTCCGTGTTGCTGGCCACTGCTGGTGGTTCAGTAGTCCTGACCTACGCTCGTCTAGCCCAGGGCTGGTGCTTAGCACCTTGCTGGTACAGACAGTGAGCGTTCCAGAGACTGCCTCTTACATCAGCCAGAAACTCTCACACTGTTATCTTTCACAGCACCTGTTATTTAAGCCTTTCTTTTCCACTTACATTTTCTTTGAGCAGTGTGGCAAATAAAAATAATCGGCTGCAGTGGTAACAAACAGCACACAGTAGGACCTTGCTACCCTTCAGCTTGGTTCCCATTCCCACGTATGTATCTTTAATCAGTTTGTTATACCTCTTATTATGATGCTAAAAGTTGTGTTGTGTATTTCTTATAAGCTAATTACTGTATATCCATGTGTTTAGCTCTAGTCAGTAGCAACACCACATGTTCTTTAAATGTTACCCTTGAAAATTTCAGGGACTCCTAACTGCTTTTCATACTACTGCAGGTGTCTTCGGTAGATGTTTATTAGTTAATAAGATACAGATATCCTATGTCAGTGTTACCTACTTTGTCATTCACAATCTCAAGTCCCTCTCCATCATTTCATTTGCACAGACACAGTAGTTAAGGCTATATCTCTCTCTACACACAGTATTCTTTAAGTTACGATTTTAAACTGATTTTCCACCCAATCAGACAATTCAGATAGAGCTCAGGGAAGTTCTAATAATTGTAGAAAATAGTATCAGAAGAAATCTTGATGAAATATGCATCCTGTGCAAAGTTTACTTTTCTTGCAAAGGCTTGTTATACATGACATCTCAGAAATTATCTTCTTGTCATTCTCCATCATTTGTTTGTGTGGTGGATTATTCTTATCCATGTATAGTATACTACATACATTTCTATATTGAAATGCATCTTTTAAAAAACATTTCTCCTTTAATTTTTCTGAGTTCATCTCTAATTCTCATCCTATTGTCCAAAGCTATCACCTGATACAGCCCTTCCTCTGACTGTTTCTCTTTTTGGAAATCCCCTTTATTGGCATGTTCAGTTACTCCTTTCTCCAGGAGTCTGTTTCATTCTCCTGTTGATATGCATACCTGGATGCCCCTCATTCTCATGTGGTATAATAGATCCTGACAGTGCCCAGAAGTATAGATTTTTCCCATGAAGTCCTTGCATTTTTCAAGATTTTCTTATTATTATTCTGCTCTACCTTTCCAGAGAACCATAAGCTCATCTTTTCATAGCATCCTAGGAAAAAATAGATTGCAAAGGACCTCTTGTGTTATGCAGTACATTTTCCATTTTCAAAGCAAGGGTGACATCAAAGTTAGACCAGACTGCTTGGGGCCTTGCCCTGTCAAGTTCTGTAGGTCTCTAAGGAGGAGGCTTCCACAAGCCTCCTCGGACAACCCATTCCAGTGCTTAACCGTGTTTGTGGTGAGCAGCATGTTTCCTTAGGTAAAAAAAATATAACAAAAAATTACCTTATTGCAACTTGAGATTATTGCTGCTTGTCATTTCATTGTGTGTCTCTTAGAAAAGGCTGGCTCTACCTTTCCCTTCAGCTATTGGAAGGCTACTCTTAAATTTCCACCTAGCTTACTTTCTGTTCTGTGTTTTAACTACCCCTCTTTCCATTGGCTGTCCTAGGTGTCATGTGTCCCAACCTTTTCACAATCATCACATCTCTTTCAGATGGCTATTGTTGCTAAGGTCACACCTTACCTTTGATTCTAATCTAAAGGATTAATTTGAGAATATAAAGTGAAATGATATTCCCACTCCTTATTTTTTACTGTTTGGTAAAGATGTTATCTTCCTCTTGCCCTACATTTTTCTCCTGATACAGGATTAATACTTTAGATAAAAATGAGCTCTGAGAGTTTTTGTTTTCTCTACTTATTTGCTTGGAGACTCCATGACATTTTGCTTCTTTTCATACCAAAGATGTTATTTCCCTAGGAAAACTTCATGACACCCGTTCAGGATACAGCACAGCTGTCTGATCTTATCTGGACCTGACAGATACCTACCCTTTCTGCCAAGCTCAATTTACTTCATGAAAGAATTACCTTTTTCTGTAATTTTTGTGTTTAAAAGTGATCTGCATACATATGCTGGCAAAGTAGGGTTTATTTTAGTAACGTGAAGTAAAGACAATTGGCTGTTAAAGAGACAAGTAGAATTACTTCTATCGCTTGATTTCATCACACATATCAGTGTAATTGGCTTATTTATACTGGCTTCTCCTTTGAAATTTTCTCCATAGCAATTTTCAAATGTTTAATTAAAACCTCAAAACACTACTGTGATGTGAACGTAGTAAATGAATGAGAGAAGGTAAGGCCTTTGTAAAGCAATCAGTATCTTAAGTTGCATGAACATTGTATCTAGCACAAAACCAGGGGACATAGTTCACTTGTATCAGGATGTCAGATCTTTGCAAGAGCTAGGATTCTTTTGGGATTGTTTGTTTGTTTCTTTGTTTGTTTTTTGGGGGTTTGTTTGGTTGCTTAGTTGTTGTTTTAACATAAATGATTTACATCATCCATCTTCATAGAGGGTCAACAGAAACTTCCAGTGACAGAACTCATCAGGAAAGAGAAGCTGGAGGAAGGACTGCCTTAAATTTGCCTTCTGCTGGAGAAAATACATGCATCCTTCCACCCTGACTTTTAATTAGGCATAATTTAGGTACCTAATTGTAGCACAGCAATTCATGTGGACCTTTATTGCTTGCCTAAATGATGATAAGTATATAAATATTCATTGAAACAAAACCAATGCCCCCTTCCCTCTCCCCACTCCCCCCC